>JASXTE010000005.1:26692500-26940000 GCA_030280995.1 Hemileia vastatrix
TTTTTTTCAAAGATAAAAAATTGTGCACCTCTGGTTTGGATGAAATCTAGGTAGAAAATTTGGCTATGTAAAACTACTTCTAGTGAAGTTTTTTATCCAAAATTTTTTTTTCATTGCCATAGCGAGAATTGATCTCATATGACTGCAACTGACCAAAAGTGTCCAGCACAAGCTCGGCTGAACTTGTGCTGGACACTTTTTTGATGGTGAGTATCTAGGGTGCATCTCTTCTTGAGTGCAACTGGTATTTTTTTAAAACATATCCACTGGTATTTGATCTTTCTGTTTTATAAATATATTATCATTTGATCAATTTTTTGTTACCAGTATATATTATTATTTTTATTAGTATAGTAAAAAAACATGTGCCAAATGCTTACAGGGTGATGTTAAACCTTTAATAATTCTATTAAATACAGGTAAAAAATTATGAAAATGATTTGTTTTACATAAAATTAATTGATATCTAAAAGAAAAAAAGGGATAAAAAGAAATAGGTTGAATAATAGGGATTTTATATGAAATTCAAAATTCAAGCTAAATGCCTACTTTCAAGGCTCATAAAAGGTGTTGGATAAAATGGGCATCATCAGGAATAAAATTTTACTTAATTTGATTTTTTGAAAAACTAAATGAAGTTTTCAACTGATTTTTTTCCAATATTTAGTTGGACACTTTATCTATATCAAATTACTTCTAGTACCATGATTGACCAAATTAAATCCTCATTTCCATATGCAGAATTGATCCCATATGGCTGGACCAGGCCAAAGGTGTCAACCACAAGTTTGAGAATTCTTCTGGTGGACACTTTTATGATGGACAGTAGTAGGGTGCAAGTCTTCTTTAGTTAATCTAGTATTCCTCATAAACATTTCCAACTTATTTTTGGCCAAAAATCAGGTGGAATGTTTTTCCATATAAAATTACTTCTAATGCCATGATTTACTAAAAATTTATTCTCATTGCCATATAGAGAGTTGATCCCACATGACTGGATCTGGAAAAAGTGTCACCACAATTTTTGATAAACTTAAGTTTGAAAATTTTATGATGGAAAGTAATTGCAAGTCTTCTTCATTTCATCAAGTAATCCTCATAAAAATTTCCACCTGTATTTTGGCCAAACTTCAGGTGGACACTTTGGCCATATTAAATTAATTCTAGCTCCATGTTGATAAAAAACTGATACTTATTGCCATATATAGATATTAAACCCATCAGACTGTGCCTTTCCAAAAGTGTCTACCTGAATTATGGCTAAACCTCAGTTGGACACTTTTATGATGCAGAGTAGCTAGGGCAAAAGTATTCTTCAGTTAATTTGGTATTCATAATAAATTTATCCTCCTGAAGTTTATCCTAACTTGAGGTGGACAATTTCGCAAAGCACCAGTTAGTCACTATCCATCAAAAAAGTTTTCACCAAAATTTTGGCTAAACTTGTGGTGGACCCATTTGATCAGCCACAGTCAGATGAGATCAACTCTTTAGATGGGAATGAGGATGATGTTTTGGTCAATCATGAAAATAGAAGTAGTGTGATGTGGCCAAATTACCCCCCTGAAGGTCAGACAAACCACAGAAGGACACTTTTTAGCAGGTAGTAACTGAGAAAAATCCATTAATCAGAAGGAAAATCTTTTATTGGATAGATGCCAAGGTTTCATACTTGTGTATTATGGTCAGTATTAATTTTGAAAGAGTCTGTCCAAGCAATTTCATTGCCCATTATGACTCATTTTGTTTTAAATGTTTCAAACTGTGTGATACAGTATTAAGGTGTCACATAGTATAATTAAGTTCTATTACGTGCCCTCCTATGATGCCTAAATTTATAATTTAATATCTTACATAATAATTTTTTTTATATAAATTCATCAATATTTTTTATTATTATCAAATTTAATAGAGCAAGTATCCTGAATTATTATATATGCATAAGCTTAGGTTAGATCAATTTGTGCTCAATTTGTTCTCATCAGAGGACCAAAATCATGTTCTGGAGGATCAACTTGTGCATAATTTGGAATCAGTTGATATTCTGTCTATAATCAAACTGAGAATAAATGTAAATCTAACTCTAATTTACTTATGTTTATAAAGTATTCATAAACCTGGCATAATTAAGGGACACTCTAAATTTCAAGAGAGGGGATTGCTAGCAATTCACCCCTAGATTTCCCGTGGTGAGATAGTGAAGTTTACAAAAAGGGACTAATCTTATGATCTTTGTATTCAAATCAGGGTACACATCTTCAATTTTCAAGCGCAAGGTGTAGAAAGGCAAAAATACAAGGGATGCCTTTGATTAAGGTGTTAGAAAAAGGGTCATTTATTTTCAATTTCACGCACAATTTAAATACAGGGAAAAAAGAAGGGTGCACCCTGATCTTCAGGCAAAGATCATGGTACACATCATTTATTTTCATGTAGTTATTTAATAACATCAAAACCATATTTGTGGACTCTGATCATGGCCCAAATATTTGGGTACACTTCTCAAAATCTCACATACAATTTATTCCAGGTAAAAAATACAAAGTGGACTCTGATCTTTGCCTGAAGATCATGGTACACATCATAAATTTTCATTTACTTTTTGAATAACAGCAAAAAAATATTTTTAGATTCTGATCTTGCCTTGAAGATCAGTGTACACCTCTCTAAATGACTCATACAATTTTAATCAAGCCCAATATACAATGGTGGACTCTGATCTTTGGCCGAAGATGAAGGTCCACCTCTAAAATTATCACTGAAAACATAGTTGCATGAAAAAATACCATAGTGGACCCTGATCTTTGGGAAAAGATCAGTGTAAACCTCCAAATTTATTTCCTATTATTTCAAATCACGCAAAAATACAATAAAGGAATCTGATCTTCCCCTGAAGGTACAATTTTACCTGAAATATATTCAAATAAAGTTTAAATATTCTTTATAAAACTACATTTATATATTGACCTGTGGATATTAATCATGGTAAGTTTATTATAATTTATACATGAAAAAAATAACTTTGAATTCTAACAATCAAAGACTATATATAATATTATTTAATATTTTCTAAAATAATGGTGTTCATCTTTCAATTTGGAATAATTAACCTTTATTTTTTGCTTTAGATGGATGCCCACCTGTGGCTTTTTCTCCTAATCATATTTTCTTGATATTTGAAGAGGTGTACCCTGATCTTTGGCTGAAGATCAGGGTACACCATGGTATTTTTGCATGCAACCATGTGTTCAATTATATTTGTAAAAGTGGACCTTCATCTTCAGCCAAAGATCATAGTCCACCTTTGTATTTTTCCCTTGATTAAATTGTATGAGAGATTTTTAGAAGTGTACCCTAATATTTGGGCCATGATCTGAGCCCACAAATATGTTTTTGCTGTTATTCAAAAACCACATGAAAATTAATGATGTGTACCCTGATATTTGGGTGAAGATTAGGGTCCACCTTTTGTTTTTGCCTGTATTCAAATTGTGCATGAAATTAAAAATAAATGACCCTTGTTCTACCACCTTCATCAGAGGCATCCATTGTATTTTTGCCTTTCTACACATTGTGCTTGAAAATTGAAGATGTGTACTCTGATTTTCAACCAAAAATCAGGGTACTTATGATTTTTCTCCTATTCAAATATTTCTTGAAATTTGAAGAGGTGTACCCTGATCTTTGGCCAAAGATCAGAGTATACCATGGTATTTTTGCCTGAAACCATGTGTTCAGTGATATTTGAAGAGGTGGACCTTCATCTTTGGCCAAAGATCAGAGTCCACCATTGTATATTGGACTTGATTAAAATTGTATCAGAGATTTTTAGAAGTGTACCCTGATCTTTGTCTGAAGATCAGGGTACACTTGTGTTTTTTTTGCTTCAATTCAAATCTGTTTTGGAATATCAATTAGGATTACCCTTAACTACCACTGTAGGTTAGAGTACACCATTTTAATTTGAATGTGTTCAAATTATTCTTTTCCTTTTCTTCATCCAATTATATTTTTGATGAGTATATTATATTCATTATTCCTTGCCTTTTTATACTCCTATTATAATCAGGTATAAAACTGCTGCTTTCTTTCTATGAATGAATACATAATTTAATCATTTGACTTAAGAGTTTTTTCATTTTTTATGAGTCTGTACCTCATATTTAATTGTTGATGTTTTTTCATCTACCTATTCTTCTTTTCGAACAGTTTATACTTATTAAATACATTTATAACTGTCAAGTTATTTTTTCAAGTTGTTTATAATTCTTATTTCTCCATCATTCCACACTTCATTTGCATACCTCATATTTATTATTATTCACATTTATTTTAAATCCATGTGTTATAATAATTTCACATTTTACATAATTCTTGCATTTTTCTTATTTCCAAATTTTTTTAATTTTCAATTATTTTTTTAAAAGATTCATATTATTGTAGCTATTTACATCAATATTATATCACGTATATCATCTATTTACATAAATATACTCAATATTTACTTTTTAATACTTGGAGTTTACAAAAAAAATGTATCAGGTTGGACTATTTTCCAATGATTCAAAAAATCTGCAGTTATTGCATGGGATATTTCCAAATGTGATGGCATACAGAAGTCTTGCATATTTGCTTGATTTTTGATGATTTTTTAAAAAATACCTGTGATGTAGCTATTGAGACTCTTCCATATATGTTTTTCTGAATTAAATGTGCAATTACTTTTTTGCAAATACAATCAACCTGACTTGAAAATGCTAAAAAATCACTGATACTTGCAAATCTATAATCATGCAAGCATACAAATAAACCCCTTACCCCATCTATCAAATACATAATAAAAGGTTGAAATTTGCAATTTTCTGTGCTTTGTTCAATCTGCATCAGTGACCTTTCTTCTGCATTGTTGGATCCAGACTGAATCAATTCTCCACCGTCTTTTTCTTTTCTTTTCCGCTATTCTGAAGCTGTTTTCAGTTTTGCCTGTGATCTTGGATACAATTCCAAGTATTAATTCAAACAGTTGAATATGACATTTTGAAATTGTAAAAGCGGTGTCATTGAGTTGTTCATGGCTTAGTACTTCTTCATCTCACTTTCTGAACTCAAAATAGGTGGAGTCTTGTTCATAAGTTTGTTGATATCACCACAAAATATGGGGGGGCAGACTTGCTAGCGAGTCTGAAACCTTGGACCAAAACTCACCACAAATTGAACACACATTGAGCTATTGATAAAAGAACCTAAAATCAGGGATGCACACTACTCAGCTGAACATTTTTGGGTGGGTGTTCAAGTAGAGTTCAGTATGGGTTCAGTATGAGTTCAGTCTGAGTTCCACCTGAGTTCCATCTGAGTTCAGGTTGAAGAGTTTCTAGCAAGTCCACCCCTTATATTGTGTAGTGTATGATTGATTAATAGAATACTTCATGTTACCGTATCATAATTCTCAATCATTTCAGGTGGAGGTTCCTGATGTGTTTCGTTTTCCATTAACTCTAGAGATGAGGCAATCAGGGTCAACCAGTAGTGTTGAGAATGTGGGCTGACAAATTGACGTTGACTAAGCAAAAAAAACAGATGAGTTTCTGGATTTGATGTCTTCTTTTTGCACAAGTCCCCATAAATTTCATTCAATAATTTTGCATTGAACTCAGAAAGTTTTGAAAAGTCAATTTGATCCGTTGAGTACAATGGTTGTGTATATTCATTTAAATCCAAAAATTGAGGGCCTATAATAAGAGTCATAAAGTTATTAAATAAAAAAATTATATTTTCAATAGTGAAGAAATTACCCAATTAATTGATGACTTTCACCCATTCTGAATGAGTGCCTTTAGTGAAATGAAACGAGAACGCATCAAATGACAGTGTTAAAATATTCTCCGTTCCTTGAAAATTCAGAAATAATGTGATTGCCTTCCATGCCTTGTTCACCTTTTTATAGCTTATTTTTCCTTCAAAAAAATAATAAATTTCTTGGATATCTGATTTTAAATCCATATCTTTGAACAAGGATGGCTCTTTTGATGCAGAAGATACTACAGAAATGTTGAAAATTCAGCCAAATTTTATTTTGAATAAAAATATTTAATACACATACTTAAAGGTTCCGTTTAAGAATGTGATACCACTTCATCCCTTTCAGTTGTTTTTTCATATGAAGCTGATATCTCTCTGCTGTGATTGTCACTGGCAAAGATTGGTGTTTCTTTTTTCTTTTGTGAATTTTCTGCATCTATGTCTGTGTAAATATCATAAAAATAAATGTGTCAGCTTCAAAAAATAAATGTTAAATTATCAGAATTGATATTATATTTATCTTTTACCTTCTTCAGATTTACCTTGATTTTTTTTCCTAATGTTAAATTTCACAACAATAGTTTATGAGAATGGATATCACTACATCTCATGAAGTTGTATGATTAAAATTATACTTAAAAATTACTTAATAACATTGGGTCTTCTTGTCTTTCAGATTCTTCTTCTCCATCAAGAGTAGGAGATCAAAAATATTCTGGAACCAATGAGGAGCTTAATGAGGTACGTGCTCTTTTTTTCCGATGAGTATGCTCCAACCTCTTGTTTACATTTCTTGAAGCACTACCCGATTCTGACTCTTGTGCCTTCTTGAACTTAATATGAGAATCTTCGGGAAATTTCTTAGTATCCAGATATGCTAATAATTATAAGAAATAATTTTTTACATTCAATAAAAATTAAAGTATGAAATTACTTACATTTTTTTGATGTTTAACAAAGTTAAGAAACGATGATGCTGAGTCTCTATATGCCTTGTGAACTCTCATTTCTTCCAACTCCCAAACAAAAGATGCTGCTTTATTCTCAATCATATTAAGTTTTGCATAGTATTATTCAGTCGTAATCTGTCACACACCACATGACACTCGAGACAAAAGCATCTCATTAAATCAATAATAAAGAGGTCTAAATCCATACTTGAAGTGCAGAAAACAATTCTACATAGCAACTGCAACTTTCCTTTGTGTACTCACTATTCAACTGCGCTAATCTAAACTTTAAATCTAAATTAGTCATTCTCTCAATAGTGTGTTTTAGTCTTTTCCTCAATAAGCGACACACAGCGCAATAGTTAATGCAATAGTCCGCTAAAAGGTTTCTTAAGTATCTGTGGGTTATTAAAAGGGGTAGTGAGCATGGACAGGATGGTTAGTGGAGGATAAAAGGGTTAACGGATGTTAGGTAGGAGGGTCCAGGTGTAACGGGTGTAATTTTGGTGGTCTGTGGTGTGCAGAATAATGGATGGGTATGAGGTCAATGCGAGGAGAGAAAATGGATATAAAAGGGGTTGGATTTTGGTTCGATATTTCTTTATAATTAAATTATAAAACTTATATATAGTTAGTAGTGGTAAAGCTTCAGGTTAAATCATTATTATTGTACATTTGCTTATTTTCTCAGTAATCATTTCTAAAACTTTAATCTTTGATTATTGAGCTTACAGCCCTTTGTGAGATCCTAAGAATATTAATATTACCTTTAAATTATATTAAGATTCTTATCAAACATATCTTGAAGCAGTAGCTCTCCCTTTGAGTAATCTTCAAATCACTTCCTTGAACATTTCCTCTGTGCTTCAAAGAAGTTTATAAACTCCTTCCTCCATCTCACTTTCCAGGAACACCCTTGACATTGTGCGTAGATTTTCTGGTGACTGTATAATTTAATTCTCCATAGTTCTCATTGTCAACTTTTTATGACTATTAATCTATATAATAAATTTATTTAGAAGAAAAAATAACATCAGTATATACTGAATTTATAATTAGATAATTTAAAATAGTTTACAGGATGATAATGAAGGGTGATTTCATTTTTGAATGTGAATTATAGAAGTCATATTTTACCAATTTTAATTCTTTTTGAGCTCAAATGTATCCACTACAACTTATTCAAGAATAATAAGTATTTTTATTGAAATTTACATGAGAAATTATGCCTATTATTCAAAATCAAACTTTCTCTAATGGTGTTTTTCAATCATTATTTCTATTCATATCAATAAAAAACATTCCATTTTGCTGATGTTTTAGTTTTTGATATCCCAAAGGTTTATATCTCAAGTGTACTATTCACAAAATTACTAAAAATATAATTTTTGAAATACATGATAGACTTGAAAGTGAGGGGGCATTAAATTTTTAAAAATAAATTCTAAATTCAGGATGGATAGTATTTTTTCTATCTTCACAAATGAAAATTTTTTTTTTCAATAAATCCAGAAAAAAAATTTTGTTGTAAGCATACTATATTAGATTTATTTTGATTTTACATACTATATTTTCAAGATTTGTGTTTAATATTTCCAGTGAAAGTTAATGTTAATGTGTATTTTATGTAAGCTTGAAGAAATTTAATAAACAGGCATATTGGATATGCAAAATAATATTTTGCTCCAATCTTGAATAAACCCGGGCTAAAAAATATCTTGAATAAGGTTTTTGTGGGTCAATTTGGATTTAAGTAGGATTAAGTGAGGTTTAATAAAGAACAGATAAAAGGCTAACTTCATTACTAGTGAATTTTATCTCAAAATAGTCATAAAATATGTATCATTCTGGAAATCAAGCTTGAATAAAGTTGACTTCAATCAGAGATAATTTCTAGAAGCACAACACCATATTTACAAAGGTGTACAATACCTCAAATATTTCTCATGATATAGCAAGGCAAGGAATCTACAAAATTCACATTTGAAACAAGGATTTATATTTTGAATTCGAAATTGAGAAATTGAATATTATTTTCCAATTTAAATATATATTAGTCATTTTACCAAAAAGTTTCAGTAATCAGATTGAATTTTGATGGTATTTTATTGTAGATTAATCATGTTGAGGAGCCATTTACTCAAAATTACTGGTTTCAGTTCTGATATTCCACGTGAAATTCATTACAAATCTTTTTGAAAGTGAATAGTTGACATATTGGATATGCAAAAGCATATTTTAGATCAAAGTGAGCTCAAAGGGTGTTCAACTCATGATCAAATTAGTATTTTTCAATATCAAACGGTGATCAATGTAGGTTTATCTTCAGCTCTATGTGTGACAAATCTCTGACTAAATGTAAGGCCAAACAATTTCCTCCATGGTGATGATGTGTGCATAATTCAGGCATATATTTTTGGCTCAACGGAGTTTAAGCAAGGGGTATTACTAGCAATACCCCCCCAAATTTTCTGTGGTGAATAGGGAGTGACTGAGAATACTAGCACTTACTGAGAATAGAACTAGATAATCAACAAATACTTAATTTTTAAAATATATTAACTATTCTTTGTTTTCTATCTCATTTTACTACTCCTTCTCTCACAACACTTATACATTATTACTCTGTCTTTAAAATGTTAGAGTGGAAACTGCTTCTTTTTAAATTTTTAAAAAATGAGAAACAACCTATCTTGGATTGTTTTTATAGCTTATTATTATAAAAATCTCCTTCTACAATTGGTATCCAAAAAGTGGCATAATTTTAAGTGTTGTTAGTTTTTATTGTTTCCAGGGTTTTTTCACTAGGACATATTTAAGCAGGCACTTCAAGTAAAGAGTTATAGGTTCCAAAACAGGTGGATATATAAGCCTTTACCAGAGCTTAGTTTAAGCCCTCATTAAAGAATATAGGTAGTATGGATCCAACAGTAACTACATCTAGAGTTACTCAGGTAAGAAAGATTACATAATTTAACAGTGTTGTTAGCTCCAAGGGTGTTGAAAGTAATTAGATGAAAAGATGAAAGTTTTCATTTTAAAGTAATGAAAACTCAAAAGCTCTTACAAAGGTTTAAAAAATAGCAGAAGTATATGGGGCTACAGTATATGATATGGTACATCAAGTATTATTTTTTGTAGAAGCCAATTCTAAAGACAATATAGAGGTTTAGTGGCTCATGAGACTATGGAATGGTCTGTGCTGATGGAAAAGATGTTAAAAATGTATCCTAAAATTACAGTGGAAACCAGGTTTATAATTAAGAATCAGGAGACACTAGTTAAAAAGGCTGAAGTTAAAGGGAGTATTTGAGATCACAAAAATTTTAAAAATTTAAGAGAAAAATTTGATCAGAGAGTTTAGTATTTTTTCAGTAACAAAGATATTAGTGATGTTCATGTATTATTACCTTGGTTTTGTGAGGCATTACTTCTTGAAGTAGAGGACTGCAAAAACAGGCACCTAAATAATGAAGGAAAGTTGTTCAAGAAGTAAGATGGGAATTATAAATATCATAGATTAGAGGTGTTAAAAAAGGGGGTAGAAGCCAGGATAAAGTTGCGCCAAGTTTAGAATAGGGAAGCAAGAGTATTTCTGTAGGAAACAGAGATAATTGAAGTGCCATCAAAAGAGGGCTCCCCTTCTTCATCTTTGAAACCAAAAGCAAAGATGACATACAAGGATCTAGAGTAAGTAATGTAGTAAATTATTAAGTTGGATAGAAATTTAACTGAGGAAGATAATTTGAAGTCATCTTATGAGCCAAAATACTGTCTTCAAACTTTGTGTTTTGATAATACAGTGTGTGATTATTTTAACAAAGAAGGGCACACTATGATGTGGTGTAACACCCTTCAAAAAGATAAAGAGGATAGGGTGATTTACATAGATGGGACTACACTAACTCTTGAGGATGGTAAAAAACTTACTGTGGATATTGATTTAGAAATGTGGAAAAAATTCATCAGTCATATTAAATAGAAGTCTATGGAGGTAAGGTCAAATTAATGTAAAGAACCCAAATCTAAGAAGAAAGGCAAGGATACAAAATATGTTATTTTTTCAGTAACTTTGGTTGAGTTGGATTTTAAGGTCAAAGAGGGTGTGGTTTCATTTCCACTTACTATGGTTTAGTTGAAGATTTTTGTAGCCACACGTAAGAATATGGAGCCTCCAACCATTTCTAGACCAAGAAAGGCAGGTGAAAAGTAGGCGAATCCTTATGACATTGAAGAATTGTGTATACCACTATGGAAAACACACCTGTGTCATTTGAAGATGTGGAAATTGATGATAGATCAGGAGATATAATGGACTATGATATGAGTCAAAGAGTTGAAGAACAACCAATGATAAAAAAAACTCAAGTAATTCAACAAAGGGCAGTACCAGAAGAAAGAATTCTGGGGAAAAAAAGTGTGAACTAGACTTTGGGTTCAGTTTTTGGTCACAGGGCACTTTTCTGAGTCTGTTCTATTAAGTAAACTTGTTTCCACACAATGAGAATGACCCTGGTTCTGCTCACTTTTTTTTCTTTTTCTGATGCTTGAAACCTTCCTTCTGGTGCCTTTACCCCCTCTCCTCTCATCCATAGCAAGTTTTTTTCTACTTAGGTTTTCCTATATTACCTTCTCCTCTTCCTAACTTCTATAATATAATAGTATCACTCCTTCTCTCTCCCATCACACTGCCTCTGACTTTCTCCCTCTCACTTCACCACCCTTCATCCATCTTACCTCTTTCTCTCTCTGCTTTTTTTTCTACACCATCCTTTTTTTATCTTGAACAATTTTTATCTATCCTCTGCACATTCCTATATCCACCTTTTTTAGGAAAAAAAATCAAAAAACTTTAACATCAAAAATAATAGCAAGGCATATGCCTAAAAAATGATAGACTAACATACCATAAGCTACATGATTATTGGAAATGTAAAATTGCACAAATAATTCTGGTCCATGAGATTTGAACATTCCCCAGTATACTTTGTTAAACAGATGGAGCACAGAAATAACTGAACTATGTCATTCTCAGCTAAAAATTGTTCAACACAAAAACACTATTCCATTAGGTGTTTGGAAAAAGAAAGGCTGTTTTCTATAACAAAACATAAGATAATCAATGTATGTTAAGAAAATAATTTTTTGCTGCATTTATGATTTACATGTTCAATGAAAGGTAGAGGAAACTTGCATTAACCAAGCCACTACTTGAAAAATCATCAATTATTAAAGTTTAGATCATTTTACCCCCATTTAATAGTCTAAATTCATAATAGAATAACACAACATAAGATACATTATTATTTTACATGTATAATTTCACAAATAGTTCTGGTTCATGAAATTTTAACATTCCCTAGTATACTTTGTTAAACAAATGTAGTGCAGCAAAAACTGAACTATGTCATGCACAAATCAAAATTGTTCAAAAAAAACACTACTCCCTTAGGTGTCTGGTAAAAGAAAGGCTGTTTTTTATAACAAAACACCAGATAATCAATTTATGTTAGGAAAAAAAATCTTTTAATGCATTTATGATTTACATGTTTAATAAAAGATAGGGGCAACTTGCATCAACTAAGCCACTCAATGATTAAATGTTACATCTTTTTTGTCTCCCCATGTAATAGTCAAAAGTCAAAATTTATGAGGGAAAATGTACATTTCTCTTGCCCAACATTTCTATATAATATGCAACATGATATTGAATACCAAACTCTAGCCCTCTAAGTGTATTCAAAAAAATGTATCAACTCAAATAAAACCAATCAAAATCAAAAAAACAATAATTAACTAAGTGTAAAGAAAATTAAATAAAAAAATTATAAAATTCTGAAAATCATTATCCTCCTCAAGTTCATCAAATTCAAAAAAATCAAAAAAGTCAAAAAAATAATAGAGGTCAAAAAATCATAAAAATCATAAAAAATGATAAAAACCATAAAAATCAAAAAAATTATAAAATTTATAAAAAATCAAAAAAAAAATCAAAAAATCAAAAAATTAAAAAATTAAAAAAAATCATGTACATCATAAAAATCATAAAGCATCAAAGTCAAAAAAATCAAAAAAGTCAAAAAACTTTTAAAAATAGAAACATAGAAAAAAATAAAAATATAATATAATATAATATAAATAAATAAATAAAAATAAAATATTTCAAAAATTTCAAAAATTTCATTAAAATTAAGAAATTAAAAAAATTAAGAAAATTAAAAATTCATAAAAATCATAAAAATAAAGAAATAAAATAATAATAATAATTATTATTATTATAAAAATTAGATAAATTAAAAAAGTAAATAAATCTTATAAATGGTATAAATCTTGAAAACCTAAATAGATCTAAATAATTAAAATATTCATTAGAATCATAAAAATTTCAAAATTATCATAAAAACGCTAAAAACCATAAAAACAATAATTTCAAATTAAATAACCATATATTCCTAAAAATAAAAATTAGAAAAAGTTAAATTATTAAAATATAAAAAATAATTAAAAAGTCCATTAAAATGTTAAATTAATTTTTTTTTAAAATTAGAATAAATTATCAAAATCATTAAATTATAAAATTCACCTAATTGATTCAGAATTTAAAATTTATTAAACACATAAAAATCATAAATGTCACAGAAATAACAAAAAATAAAAAAATTTTCAAAGATAAGATATAGACAAGTTGCAATAATTAATTAATAAAATTAGAATTAGAAAAGTAAATAAATAATTATATTTTAAAATATCAAAGAAAATTTTTATATCAAATGAACCATAAAATGTATGATAATTATATTAAAATATGGAATAAAAAATCAAAGTTGAAAAAATAGTCATTAATTTAAAATAATCATGAAAATTATTTTGTGTTTATTAAATTTTTTCTTAAAAATCTATCATTTCTTCAAAGTGATTACTATTATTGAAATTGTAGGATCAAGAAAACCATAATGTTCTCATTATCAAAATTAGTTAAGAAAATATTTTAAATAATTGAAAAAGAAAAAATATGTAAAAATTAAAAAATAGAGAAATTAAAGATTAAAAAATAGAGAAATTAAAGATTAAAAAATCCAAATATCAGAAGGATAATTTCAAATTGAGGTTTATACTTTTTTAAGTCAAAGAATAAATAGTCCCATAAGTATTAATGTTTTTCAGTAGATTGGTGAAAACATTATATTCATAATTTCAAATAAATAATCAATATATTCAATTTTTCATTTCATGATAATAGCCCAAGCTTACAGGTGATAGAGAGTAGTAATTTTTCAATTTAAAAGTAATCATCTTATCTAATTATTTTTAATAAAAACTCTAATAAATTACACAACTACATAATAATTCTTTGAATCATTTTATACTTTTTCAGAGTCTAGATTAAAGTGAAACAAATCCTCCCATTATAGGGTATCAAAGTTATAAATCTTCCATTTCAAAATACCTCATTTTTCCACCAATCAACCATGATTATTTTTTAAAATATGCCATATTGTTCCCCAAAAACACCTTTTTACTGAGAGTTAATGTCAAGTTTTCGGCTTTCTTTTTGTATTGTGAAATACCTTTTAAATAATTACAAATATCTAATTTTGATGCCCCCTATTATATACATCAAAACACAGTGCTAAATAGCTCAAATAACTAGCAAGTTAAAATACCAAAATTTAAAAAAAATGACCAAAGATTCAGAAAAGAGCCCACACTAACCTAAATATGGATAATTCTGAATTAAAAGAAATAATAATATAAAAAAGTAAAATCAAAAGGAACCAAAGAAAATAGCATAATAATGGATTAAAATAAATAATGAAGGAATAAGATATTAGAAAGGAAATATAGCAGTAAAGTGACTATCAGAGAATTGATTTAATTAAAAGGCAACAATTATCAAGTCATCTGAAAAATGAAGGAGTTTGGGAAGGACTTGGTAGAGAGTCACTCCACATTTACTAAATTGTATGTAGTATTGCATAAGTTGGTGAAAGATAATGCTGAGACTCACTGAGTCTTACTCTAGTTAGCCAACAGAATTTGTGTCCTGTAGTACATACACAGTGTGCACCAAGTCAGAACCTTTAATGAATTCAAAAAAATTGCTTGGAAGGTTAAGTAAGTATCACCATTACTTCTTTTCACAGCAAATTTTTAAAATATGAGAATGTGTAACATGCTAAATCAAAAAAATAAAATCAATATTATTTCAGTGTATGCTAGTACTTAAGTATGATTTCATAGTAAATATTATGGGTCCTAATACTTAATAGGGGGTGTCAAACATTACCATATATGCCATTCAAGCAAGGCTCAAAAAAGGTACCAAGAAAGTTATTTTAATTTCAGATACATACCCCATTAACTGGTATACTTCAACAGAATGTTTTTCCCTACACATGCTGTAGAGTTCAAAATCTGGTTAGGCCTTTGAAATGTGTATTTGGAGGTATTTGGTATTAGGGTATAGTTAGGGTTATGGTGTTTTTATTGGTGTTCTGTTAGTTTTATAATGTTTAGTTGTGTTTTTGTAGGCTTAAGCTAGGGTTACTGATTATGTCTCAGCATAATTTCCTTTCTTTTCTCATCATTTTGGTATGTGTTATATGTGATTAAATTGTTTCTAAATGTAATTACTTTTATTTTTTGGTTTAGAGGTTGTTTTTGGGTGTTTTTGAGAATTTAAAGGCCTTAAAGTAGCTGCCTTCCTCTAAGTGGCTGTCCCTATGTTGGGAGGCCGACATGCCTGTGTGCATGGAAGCTTCTAGAGGTGCTTCTATGCATGTAGAAAGGTGGGAGAGTTACATTTGGCTGGGAAAAGGCCAGGGTGGTCTGTTTGTGAGATATTTAAGGAATTTAAAGGACATAATAGTTTATCATCAAAAATCTGGTGTACCTGGAATCTCTGTTCTTCACTCTTTTTAGTGTGTTTGTGGCATTTTTTTCTGGGTTTTAAAAAGTTTAGTTCTTACTTGACCTCAACTTTTGTCACTTTTTTCTATGGTATAGTCTTGCAAGCTATATCAAGTATCATTGCTGTCTCTGGTGTGGATTTTAAGCCTAAATTAAGTATCATTTCTTTCTCTGGTGTAGACATTTTTCTGGTAGTCTTTCTGGGGACTGCTTTTTTGGCTGATCAAGCAGTCAAGTGTGTTGGAAAGGCTTTTTAGCAAACAAGACTTAACTTACTTTAGCAGGTAAATCTCACTTTATTTTTTCTGAAGGGAAAGGGGATTTTCTCTCTGTATTTTGTCCAACTCCCTTGGTCAAGGCCTATAGCTAGTAGTATAGGATAGTCTACATTTCTGGCGCCCAACATGGAATAGGACTTCTGGCTCTATGGAGTCTCTGTTTTCTTTGGCTGGCCCTTTCTGGTGATTTTGGCCTGAAGGAATGGCTTCTGGTTCCTCTATTCTTATGTTGACTTTCTGTGGGGAGGGAGGTCCTCCTGCTGTGATGGTTCAGGAGTGTGTTAGGATCAAAACTTGGGATGGTAGCAAGCTCAATGGTGAAGATGTGAAGTGGTTACTGGAGATGTATGAGGCTTGTTTTTTTGTGGATGGTGCTTCTTACCTGTATATGGTGAAGTAAATTATTTTCTTCATTGGTGATAGGACATTGGAGAAGGAGGTGGTAGCCATGTCTGGCTACAAAAAGAGGGATTGGAAGTTGTTGTGCAGGGAGATGGTGGATAGATGGGGTGTCAGGTTCACTATGGTGGATCTAAATAAGGTTTTCAGTGAATGGAAATCTTATGTTGGTGTGAGTAAATTGCATAGTAACAGGAAGTTTCTGCCACAGTTCTATACTGTGGTGGAATATTTGGTTGAAGTGGAGGATCTGGCACATGAAGATGCTACCAAAGATGTCTTTTGGTCTGCCTTGGCTAGGTATTTCAGGATGTATTTGTTGAAGGAGATTTCAAGGAACAAAATAATGAAGACTCTGGCTAATGGGGACCAGAAATCTCCTGCCTTGGAAAAGATGAAATAGGCTGTGGAGGCCCATTTAAAGTTATTGGCTGTGGAAATCTATCAGGAGGGATGTGCCAAATATGTCAACAAAGTCAGTGAGGCTTTTGATGAGGAGGACATTAGTATGAAGAAGGAAGGGAAAAAGGTGCTGAAGATTCCCAAACAGGAGAGGGACCCAGTGATGGAGCAACTGGTAGACTTGACCAAGTATTTACAACCTTTGTGCATGAAACTCAGAAGGTGAATAGGTCCTCAATGCAGCAGGCCAAGCCTTTTGAGAGAAGGGCAGGTGTTAGTAGTGATTCCTGGGTGTCTTCCTTTTGTAGTAGGAGGGGGAACAGGTCAAATGATTGTTTGGCACTGAACAGAGATGTCTCAGAGGGAAAGGTGGAGTTTGATGGCAGGGTGTTCAAGTTCCCTTATGTTTCATTTGTGAAGCCCTGTGAGGGGCTGGCTTTTGTTTATTTGGTAAGGAGAAGGGGTAGTCTCAATCTGAGGAGGCCAAGGTTTGAGGTGATTCTGGATCAGGGGAAGTCTTCTGGTAAGGAAGGTGTTGATTTCAAGAAGAAGGGGAAGGAGTTCAATAAGGTCACTTTTTCTACTTCTTATGGTTGTTTGAAGTTGTATTCTTGTGAAGCACGGTCAAAGAGGGAATGTTTGGATGGTGTTTATGATGTTTATACTTGGAGAGTTGGTAGGCCCAAGAGCACTTCACCAGCTCATCCTAACCCCAAGACTCCCAAGGTGGATCCATAGATGGATTCAAGGAGGAAAGATGGCAAGGAGGATCTGCAAAAGATGAAGAAGGGAATTGGGGATATGGGCCCACCAAGTTTTGCTACCTATGATCTAAATAAGGATCCAATTCCAATGGATTGGGATTCTGACTCTGAGGAGGATGTTCCTTCAGCTTTTTTTCCAAATCCCATTGGGCCAGGGTCACAAGTGATGGATCTGGTTTGATTGTGTGGTCAGGAAACTTGTGTATATAGGTTCTGATCCTCAAGAGGTATCAAGGCCTAAGGTGGTGAACCCAAAAGCTCATTTTGAGAAGCCATTGGTTGCAAGAAGAGTTGATGTGATGGACTCTGTGTTGAAAAAAATTAATCAAGGAACTATATCCTTGAATTATGGGAAGTTGTTTGCTATAAGTCTTGTTTGGCTGAGAAGAAAACAAAGATGTTGACCAGGAGAAGGGTCTCTTCTGGAGAGGTGAAGTTTGTTTGTTATTCTGGTGAGAAGTTTGGGGAGAATTTGGAGATTCATTTTTCTGCTCCTTTGGGGTTGGTCAATGTCACTCTGAATGGCAAGGCCATCAGAGCCTTTGTTGATTCTGGTTCTCAGATCAATCTCATTTCTTTTTCTTAAGCAACTCAATTGGGCCTCTCCATCAAAACTGGTATTGGTTGGAACTCGAGAGGATTTGGTGGACATGTGACTGAGTTGGTTGGGACAGCAGATTTTGTGAAGCTGTTTGTTGTTAGAGCTTCTGGAAAGGTGCACTTTTTTATTGCAAAAGGCACTATTAGTGAAATTTTGTATGGTACATTTTTTATGGATTTTTCAGCCAGGATTGGTTATCAAACTGCAGTTGGCATTAGCTTAAAGTTGACAGGGTAGGATGAAGGGACTTTGTATATAAGGTTTTCTTCACCTGGTGAAGAGAGTTGGGAGACTAGGCCTGAGCTTAGATCTATGTGCCACTCTCCTGACTGTTGTGAGAGAAGAAGGAAATATAGAGCTTCCTCTGTTTTCTTGGAAGGTTGCTCAGGATCTGATGCAGAGTATTTGTTTTTAGAGTAGGTGGGGCTGATCACCCAAGTGCTGCAACCCCTCCCCTTTCAGTTGAAATCCCAGTCTGTAGTAGGTCAGCTCATTTGGAAATATTCCAGGTGGATTTTAATCTTTCTTTGTATAATATTTCTCTTATCTTCAAGTATTCTTCAAGTATTTTATCAAGTCTCACCACGGGAAATCAAGGGGTGAACTGCTAGCAGTTTCCTCTTTTTGAAACTTTCAGGAAGAGGTTGGGAAATTTTTGGGGAAATGTTTTGAAAGAATTAGGAAACTGTTTTTAAATTATATGAAAAAATTTTGAAAAAAAACTTGGCCATAAATTGGGCCTCGATTTATCACTTCTTGAGCAGAGCTTTGGATTTAAGTTGAGCATCAGTTGGAACAAATTTGAGCAATGGCTGAGCCACAACACTTAACATACCATAAAATTCAATTTTATATATAGATCCATTTAATGTTGGGAGGTCAGGTTTGATATTAGTAGAAATATCTTAAATGACACATAGTATACTAGGTCTGGAATATTATTTCAATTATCAATTTTATTTCCGCAAATATATAAAAAAGAATACTATTTAAGTCCTTTTTAAAAATTTTATTAATAAAAATATAACTTTGTAAAAATATTTGCACATAATTTTAAATTTTCTAGACAAAAGTTGATATTGAGCCCTTATCAATAGAAATTTCTCATTGTTCCTTAAAATAAAAAAGTATAAGACAATGTTCAAAAAATTTAATGTAGGAGAAAAAATATATATATTTTTTATAAGGGGAAAAAATAGTAATGTATTTTTTAAAAAATTTACACTATTAAAGAAACTAATTTTAATATATTGGCACAAAACTTAGGCTCTAAAATAATGCACTTTTTTTAATTATTCATCTGTATTTATTTATTATTAAAATGTGAGTCAACATTAATTATTAACATACATGAAAAATTCAATTTCGAATATTCATCCAATATTATATATATTCTCTACTTTATTCTGTTTCAAAACTTTCCTCTCACCCTCTCTTTATTAGGGGGTATCAATGTTGACCGATCCGCAATTAAATTAATTGCAGAAAATAATCTGCATACCCCAATTATCTTCCGCAATTATTTTTGCTAATAATTGGGTTATTAGACACTTTACGTGTCAATGTTCACCTCTTATCTGACATTTTTATCCTCAATATTTCATAACCACATCTTGGACAACTTTCTGGATATCCCAGCCTTCTACCTTGCTGCGCACTTCCATTCTCATCCCATCCTGTTCATTCTATCCGCTCAGAATTTCTCCCCATTTCATCTATTTGATTCTTCTCCTTTTCATCTCGCTATCTCATCTGCTTGTTTCTGCTCCTTTTCATCTTCATTTATAATAACATGCCTCGTCATCCTAGATCTTCTCAAAGGCAGCCATTACCCAGTTGTTCTTCAATTCCCACTACAAATTTGACAATCTCCCACCCCTGGATTTTTTTGAAGTAAGGGGTGGGTATCACAAAAATTCTTTCATGTCATGAATCTTGAAAGTTTTATATAAAAATTTGGCTTTACTACCCCCTGCATTTTACCGGTATCCCAAAAATTCTTACATGTCAAGAATTTCACAAGTCTTATAAGAAATTTTGGCACACCCCCCCATGGATTTTATTGAAGTAAGGGACGGGTATCACAAAAATATTTACAAGTCAAAAAAATTCTATATCTGTTTAAAAAAATTGGCAATACTCTCCCCTGCATTTTATTGAAGCAAGGGGTGGGTATCACCAAAATTTTTCTAAGTCATCAATTTCACATGTCAAATTTGAAAATTTGGCAATACCCCCCCCCTGCATTTTATTGAAGTAAGGGGTGGAAGTCATCTAAATTTAATATAATTACATAAATTATTAAATAAATATCTAATATATATCAATTTCCCTAGTTTAAAGTAATGACAATCCCTCAAGCCAAAATGCAGACCAAGTCGAGAAACAAAAGTTTGGGACTTTCTACAGGTATAGGCAAGAGGAACCCCATGAAACAAATAAATGTTATCATGATTACCTGTTATACAACACAAGGTCGATGGCTCATCACATTATTTGAGAAAATTGATATATAAAAAATATTTATTAAAAATTTATGAAAAAATATAAAATTTTCGATGACAACTCTAATCCCCATACTTTTTGGATCTAGATAAAGTTTTTTTAAATTGAATAACTTTACCTTCTTTCTTTACCTTATTGATTCTTTGTATCAACTTATTACTGATTTGAAATGAGCAACCGAAATGAGTGAAATCTTGACAGGATTCCAAACCAGGAGGAGCTTTGGTCGTTTGATGATTATCCTTAGAAGAATTCCAAATAGTTTCAATGATACCATTTCCCAAACCAAAATCAATGATGCACCGGTGGTCTGGAAAATATAAACCATGTCCTTTGATTTTAGCTGGAGATGGTATTGGGTGGCCAGTTATCGGATTGATATATGAGAATATTCCAAAAGTAAGAAAATTGGCATCATTCCTATCGATATGAATCCTATTGTGGAATCCAGAATGAGTGATAATAACATTAGAAAATAAAAGATATTTGTGGCTGATATCTTCCCATTCGGAGTCACACCAATTCGGTATTCCAACTTTGGTTGCAAGTTCATGATTTTCTTCAAATGCTTTATTACAGAGCTTGTTGAGTCAAAAAGCAAGAAAAGAGTCAAAGGAAGGTAGAATGTCCCATAAGCGAAAATCTTCATCTTTTTGAGCTTTAGTGATATTCTTGACCAACAAATATATGCCTATATGATTGAAATGCCTAGATAATAATCATATAAGAGTTTCAGAATCCTTATCCTCTAAATATGCAATATAAAAATGTGAAATAAGACAAGTGAAATTTTGAAAAAAGGCTCAACTTCAAAGGTCAAAATCTCAGCAACCACTGAACCTAATTCAAACCTGTTTGTGGGAAATGAAAGATATGCTTTAGTAGAATCTTCAGTTAAAGGACATGTGATTTAAATAAACCTAACCCTAATTTGTTACATAAAAAAATGAAATAAAAATTTAAATTGGGAAAAAAAAGGCTCAACTTTAACGGTCAATATCTCAGCAACCACTGAATCAAATTCAAATCTGTTTGCAGAAAATGAAAGGTAGCCTTCAGGAGAATCTTCAGTAAAAAGAACATTAGATTTGAATAAACCTAACCCTAATTCCGAGTCTGATTTTCAAAATTTTACAAAAACTTGAAAAGTGGTAATGAAGATGAGATCAAAAGGAGTTTTATAAGTTCACTGTTATCCAGATAAGGGTCATACATATATTTAAGTATGAAGTTTCCATAAAAGGAATGAGATATCATATAGGCATGAAAAAAAGGAGATGAAACTTACCTTGATTGAAAAGTAGGAAAAATAGAGTGAGAAAGATTGATGTTGGAATTGTGGGGAAATTGAATATGGAGTAAGTGAAATGCATAAAGAATGTGCAATGTATGTGTTTCAATGAAATGGAGCCAAAAAAAAGTGAAAGAAGGGAAAGGGGGGATAATGACAATGCCAAGGAGGGATGAAGAGTAGGGTGATGGAGCTAAAAAATAAAGTAAAGAGGGAGCGAAAAAAAGGTTAATTATACCATTGAAATCCAAAATAACCACTTACAAAAAAAATTTAGATAAAAAAAATAAAATAAACAGAAAAAAACAAAAAAAATTATAATTAGTAATCAAAAAATCAAAAAAAAAAGAATAAAATGACTTACTTGGAGAGATGAGATGACAAAATGAATGAAACCAAATTGTTTGAGGGATGTTGGAGGAGAATAGGAAAAGGATATGAGGGATGAATGAAAAAAAAAATCACTGACAAAATATGCAATTTCAGAAAATATGCGATTTCATGTTGAGCTGGTGAAAGAAAACCAATGAGCCATACAAAAAAAAGATATTCACCGTAAATTCAAAAAAAAAAATGAATATGCAACAAACCAAAATACAAAACCAAGTGATTAAAGTACAGAAAGAGGACATTTGGAAAGTATGAAAACATAAAAATTAAAAATTAAAAGGGTGAAGAGAAATGTTGGAGAGTAATTGGCATTATAATGGGGCATATTCCGGTTGATTGAATGATATGTGAATAAAGGGAGGGGAGTTCCAGTGGTGGTTCAGGATCATCTTCTTCATAAAGATCATTCCACTCATCCTTTAAATCATCTAGAATATTGTGGAGTATTACGCAAGTCAAGATCCAATGATTTGCAGTTTTGATCTTCAATTTTTTTTGAAATTGGATTCTGAGCTCCCAAAGACTAGAAAATTGTCCCTTTAAAATACCTATAGCATGTTCAATTCGTACTCTTGATTGTGCAAGGTGATAATTAAATTTAGTTTTGGGGTCATTTTCTGAATTTGCACCACGGAAAGCAGGTATAATGTACTTTCCACTTGCATATGCTGAGTCTGCAAGGAGGTACTGAGATTCATCAAAGTATGAGTCAGGGAATTGAGAAATCCTCATTCTTTGGAAGACAGAAGAGTCATGACATGATCCAGGGCAGCCACTGTGAAAAGCAATAAATTTTTTATTGACATCGCATACAAGTTGAACAGCAATAGAGTATCTAGAAAGAAAATAAAAAGTTAGATTGTGAAAGATAAGAAATTGGAGAATATTTTGAAGAAACCTTTTTTTGTGATCAAAATAATGGTTGTCATCATGATCAGGCTTTTGACTCAAAGGGATGGTTGTGCCATCAACAAAACCTATACAGCCAGGGAAACCTTCAGCTTGCATTACTTGAGAGGATTCAAGTCGCTGTTCTGGAGTTGGCCAAGCAAGAGTTTGAGACTTGAGGGAAAGGATAGCAATCATACAGCGCTTGGTGTATAATATCACGGTACCATATCCTATCTTAAAGAGATTATCCAAACGTCTTACGGCAGCACCATTTCCATTTGAGCCAAAGAGACATAGAGCAACAGCAAGTTGGATGGCAGGATTACGCTGTTTGTTATGAGAATTGTTATGGAAGATAGGATGATCGGAGATGAGTTGATAAAGTTTGAAGAAAGAATCGGGAGAAGTTCTAAAAATTTGTGTGAAGTTTAAATGAGGAATGTTGAGAATGGAGGCCAGATCATATCGGGGATCATGATAAAGATTTGGCCCCCTGGTGATGATGTAACGCTTTTTGGAAAGAAAACACATATAAGCTAAAGCATCTTCCAAATCAGAGTCAGATTTATAGTAAAGAACTAAAAGAAAAGTAATAGCATTCATTGTTGAGTGAAGTAGCTTCCTAGTAGAGAGGTGTTTCATTGTTGCTGGTGGAAGGGTTATGTGATGAGGGAAGTGGGAATTCACCGCCAAATGTGCAGTTGGGGTGTGTAGATAGAAAAAAAACTTAAGTGTTCGCCACCAAAATTAAGTAGCATAGAGTGAGGAAATACTTAAGGATGGCATCAGCAATTATAAGTCATGTGACTTTCCTAAAAATCCATCATGGATGAGATGAGTTTGGGATCAGGAATTAGGAATGGAAATTGGGGTATAAGAGGCAGGATAATGCATTATCGTGGATTTCTTATCCACTAGCCCTGGGGCTAGTGGATAAGAATCTTCCGCAATTAATAATGTCTGATCCCGTGAAAAAAAATTCCTGATCCCTAATTGCGGATCCCTGAACATTGATACCCCCTATTTAAACTACCACCATCACCATAAAATTCATTTAATTAAAATGTCAAATTTAAGATGCATTGGACAATTGTCAGCCAGGCTACTAGACTTACCCAGTGAAATAATTAATTATTTACTGGATGAAGCCGCACCTTATCACTTTTAATTATTATTTAATTATAATTTAGTTACATTAAATTTAGTTATAATAAATTAACTAATTACAGAATGATAAAATTAAAAAATTAAATAAATAATTAAAATTAAAAATATAAAATTGTGCCTTATATTTTTCTCTAAACACCATGCTCATTTGACAGGTTGGAAAAAAATAAAATTTTATATTAAAAATATATATTAAGATAAAATACAATTTTGATATTCAAATAATATTAAATATA
Organism: Hemileia vastatrix; assembly: GCA_030280995.1. Taxonomy (NCBI): domain Eukaryota; kingdom Fungi; phylum Basidiomycota; class Pucciniomycetes; order Pucciniales; family Zaghouaniaceae; genus Hemileia; species Hemileia vastatrix. Next base: position 26,717,087 of record JASXTE010000005.1, read on the forward strand.
TACAAAAAATTCGAAATTCTTATTTAGAATTGACTTCTACAGTAAATATTAAATAAATTGATGTATTTCTGACATACTCTGTAAATACATCTTTTTGACGCCTTCTTTTTAGAATAACTTTATTATTTGAAATACTCTTTTCTGGAATGTTCTTTTCTCTCTCTCATACTACTGTTTTTAGAATTTGATTGCCGTGCTTTGTCTCTCCTTTGCCTATAAAAGGCCTCTCTTTTTGTTGTCTTTTAATCATTCTTTTTTACCAACTCACTTATTACTACAACTACAAAAGTTAAACACTTATTTCTTATATTTTATATCTTTAGTATTTACAAGGACGTAATTCTAATCTATAACTTATATAAATATTTAAATCTACCTCTTATAATTGAGTAAAAGAATCATCTTTGATTGAGAATATGTACCTAATTATTGAGAGTCAAATAAATCCTTAAAATCTTCATATAACACCGTACCAAAGCTTCTAGACCAAAAGTGAACCTTGACAATTGGGATCCTTTCCAAAATATTGACGGCGCAACATTACTTGAGGCGTAATCAAGGGGAACATCGGCGTACAAGTACCTGTAAAGGACGAGTGGAGGCAAGAAAACAACGAACGTGATACGTCAGGTGATAAAATTTTTGCTGCGAACGGGAATCGAACCACGCTCCAAAACTTAAGTTCATATACTGACTAAAGATTGTATATATCGTGGTAATTATTTTTATTACTATTTGTGGGTTACTCTTCACTCTTCATTTGCTACATATTTCCTTTAACTCAGCACTCTGTAAGTGGCATTAATTTGCTCATTTTACAGGGGGAGGTTTCTGGTAATTTGGAATTTAATTTTATTATTATATTTTTTTTATTTTTCCTGGTTGACCATAATAGAGCAATAACTGTTCTTAGTCCCAGAAGTAATAAATAAATATATATTTAATATTAATTATCATTTTTCAGTTGACAATTGTCCTGATTAATTGAATTTTAATTGTTCCAGTTGACAAATTGTCCTGAAAATAATATTTTTTTTATTATTAATAAAATAATCATTATAATTTTTCAGTTGACATTTGTCATGATTAATTTAAATTTTAATTGTTCCAGTTGACAAATTGTCCTGACAATAATATTTTTTATTAATAAATAATTCACATTTAATTACTTCAGTTGACTTTGAGTCCTGGTAATCCAATAAATCTTTTTAAATTAATAAAACTCATATTTAATTACTTCAGTTGACACTAAGTCCTGGTAGTTAAGTGATCAGTAATAAAATTTTAAAATAAAACTTCATATTTAATTACTTCAGTTGACATTAAGTCCTGGTAGTTAAGTGATCAGTTAAAATAATTTTTTTTTAATTAATAAAGATTCATATTTGATTATTTCAGTTGACAATAAATCCTGGTAATAAATTAGTTGATTTAAATCCTGAAAATAAAAAATTAATAGAAATTCTAATTTATTTCTACAGTTGATTGTATTATCCTGGTTTTAAATTTTTTTTTATATTAATTTTATTTAAGTTGATTTTTATCCTAAAAAGATTTTTATTATTATTTTTATTTTATTTCTGTTAAATAAAAATTAAAAATAAAGACTAATTAATTTTGTCTCTTTCCTTCATTTCAGTGGAATCTTAAAATGACTGATCAAAGTGGTTTTTCTGCACGTGAAGAAGAACTAGACTTAATTGATTATGATGAGCCTACTTCTTTAAGTTCTCCTTTAACAAGAAGAATTTCTCAAACTAATAAATCCTTTCCCCAAACAGGATGTAGAGATGGAAGAAGTAGAAATCCTAGTGGAAAATACTCAGGATCAGAAGCCCATGACAAACCCACCAGAAGAGCTTCCAAAAGGCTTCAGGATCAAAAAGATGCCGTTGTCTCAGCAGGTAAAGAATCTGTCTATCCACATAAAGGAGTTAAGGACAGACAGCTTGAGACTAAAGGTAAGGGTAGATGCCTTGGAAGAAAAGGTGAAAAGAACAGATACTTTTCTCCAAGAGAAGAAGAAACCTCTTCCTCCCAGGGATCAACAACAATTGGCTCCCCAATTTCAAGAGATGGTGGAAGTGTCCAAGTGGCAGTGGGACTGGCTCAACACTCAGTGGGACTACTTGGCTCAAAACCAGCATCAGTTACCTCAGGTAGGTCCATCAAGGCCCACCCAGGCCAACCCCACTCCTCCCCTCCCTTATCAAGGAGGCAAAAGAAGAAGGAAGCCCAATATGGTGATACCCAGCAAACCCTGGTACGTCCCTCTATTGATTCTCAAGTGCCTTTTCTTGTGGCTGACTCTGTTCCTTCAGGTAAATCTGGAAGGCAGGATGAAACCTTGAGACCTATAGAGGCTGGGAATAGTAGACAGATATCTCATGTAGCTAATCCATTACTTTTAGTTGCTACCTCAATGATTAATCCTGATATGGCTGTGATTGTTGAAACTGTTGACCCTGAGCTCTATGAGAGTCTGGAAAGTTACTCAGTTTCCTTATTGAGAAACACTCCAGATGTAGCAAGAATTAATGATGAGCACTTGAGAGATATTATTGCCAAGCAAAATCATATAATGAACAATATGCAATTGACTCAGAGATATAATAGTTTGTTAACTGATCAAGGATATCAAGCATTAAAAAGTGAAGCACAGAGAGTCTCTGATGAATTGTCTCATTACAAAGCAACCCATGAAAAGAAAATTGCTTTATGGCAAAATATAAAAAATGATTTGTCTAAACTAAAAGATACTGTATCTGCCTGTTGCCAGGAGGTAGAGATAGATAAGATAAATATGAAACTATTGAGTGACCATTTGTCATATTTTCAACATAAAAATCAATTATCTTTTGCAACTATCAATGAGAGTTTATCTAGTCTTCCAAGAATGAAAACAAGACTAACAACCATTGAAGAAAAATTGAACTCATTGTTAAATGACCAAAAATATTCTGAAATTTCTGTGAATGAACATATAGTGCAGGATGCTCAACCAGTACCTGTGGCTAGGTAACCAGAAATAATAATAAAATATTTTTTAGTAAACTGATTGTAAATTCCAAACACAAAAAATAGCTCCAGAAATACCTGTTGACAACACTGAGTTTCCATCAAAAACTGATGATGCACCAGCATCTGCAACAGAAGGATTAAACAATGAGATTTCAGCACAATTAGAGAAATTAAAGATGCTTCTTACTCAGAAACAAGCTAGTACTAAGGAGACTCCTTCAAATCAAAAGAATTGGCCAAAACTTGACCAGTACCCAACATTTGATGGTGATTCTTCTTCTGATTGGCAACAATTTATTTGCAGAATTGATAATTTAAAAAATTCTTACAAACTCCCAGATGAGGAAATTGTGTCCAAATTAATTTCTTTGTTCACTAATGTCGCCCTGATGTGGTATGAATCTGTTCTCCTGGATGGGAATGACTACTCATGGGAGGATTGGAAGAAATTAATTAAAGCACAATTTGGTGGCTCCAAGTTCAGAATGGCTCAACAAAGGCAGTATGAGGAAACTAGATATAGCTCTTCTACTGATAAACCTATTGAGTTTTTAATGAAACTTGTAAAAATCTTAAGGGCAATGGACCCAAATATGGAGTTTTATTTATGGAAGGACAGGATCCTCTATAAATTACCAATGTCTCTGAGAGACTTGATGGTGGCTAGGACTGAGTTCTCCAAATAACCCTCTTCTTTCATTAATACTTGCAATGAGATACTTCTAAACAATAAGTATGATGCCAGAAGATTCATTCCTAGGACCCATTTGGAGAAACCCTCCACTTACCAACAAAAACCTCTAGAAAAGGTTGGTAAACCTTCTGACCCTGTTGCACCAAAGAAGTATGCAACAAACACTTGCTTCCAGTGCAACAAGCCTTGGCAGAAAGGCCATGTTTGTGACAAGAAGATAAATATTGTAGAAAAAACAGAGGAGCATGCTGATGACACAGTGGCACTGGATGATACATCAAGTGATTGTGCCAGAAATATTTCATATGAATCTCAACAAGAAATCTTGATGCTGGAAGAAGATATTCATTATTTAAATACTATTGACATTGATAATAATGATTTATCTACAGTTGAGGATGCTGAGATCATAAAGAACATTGAGGATAACTCAATTGTTAATGCTCCTCTTAAGGCACCAGTCTTGATCAATGGAACCAGCATTGAAGTTGTTCTGGATTCTGGAGCTGGAGGAAGTGTAGTATCTGAAAGAGCACTTGCTTCAGTAGATCAAGACTATAAATCTAAACTGATGCCTATCATTTCTGAAAATTGGAGAGGGTATGGCTCTGTTCTGTCCCCCATTGGTAAATACAAAGCCACAGTGTTTTTTAAATATAACCATGGTTTTGTAAGAGCTATTTATGATTTTTTTGTCATGAAAAATGATAACTTGAGCAATTGGTTTATTGTAGGGAATGATATTTTAACCAAGAATGGCATAAAATTGGATCCTTCAAACCAATGTTTCACAATGGGGATGAATGGGAAGAGAAAATTTAAAATTTCTTCCCCTAAAAAATTATTAAAACCAGAATTGAACACATGTAATTCTGTGGTTCAATATAAAGGAAGATCTACAAAGGAAATGCATGCCCTTATGTCTGAAATTGACAATGCTTCTTTTGGAGAACAACTTTCTGGTGAGGATAAAGATTCCATCATTAACTTGATAAAATCTTTTCCTATGGCCTTTGCTCATGGGTCACATGAACTGGGATTAGGTAAAGAGGAAGTAAAACTTTCATTGTCTTGCCCATTAACTGATATACCACCTAGTTTAAAGAAGAAGCCTTATCCTGCTTCTCCCACAAAGAGAAAAGATATTGAAGATAATATCTCTACCCTTTTAAAAATGAATATTATTGAAAAGGTAGTTGAAACACCTAAATATTGTGTTATCTCACCTGTCCTAATTTCTTATGAGAAAGATAAAGCCAGGTTATGTGGTGATTATAGAGAACTAAACACTTATACTGTTGATGATATCTATCCTTTACCTAGAATCAGCTCTATACATGCTACTTTACAGGGTGCTAAATATATCAGCTGTTTGGATGGTAATAAGGGATATCACCAGGTACCTGTTGAGAAAAATTCTCAGAACTTTCTGATGATTGCCACTCATATGGGTATTTATAAGTATATTAGGATGCCATTTGGCCCTAAAAATTCCCCTTCAGTTTTCCAAAAAGTAATGGATAACACATTCCATCAAGAGATAATTGAAGGATGGCTGATGGTTTATATTGATGATATCATTATATTCTCAAAAAAATTTGAGGACCATCTTAAACACCTGTGTAAAGTATTCCAGAAAATGGATGAAATAAATATGACACTTGCTTTGAAGAAATGTAAATTTGGTTTCCATTCTTTAAAAGTTCTTGGTCATGTTGTTTTGGGCTTACAGATATGTGTTGACCAGAACAAAGTGGCAGCCATACAACAGGTGAAAGCTCCTACAACAGTGAGAGAGCTCCAAAGTTTTTTGAGAATGTGTGGATACTATAGACAGTATATTATAAATTACCAAGTCATAGCTTTACCCCTTACCCAATTAGCTAGAAAGGATGTTGCTTTTGTCTGGAATAGTGAAAGACAAAGAGCCTTTGACACTATGAAACACTGTTTGATGTCAGCACCAATTCTTGCTTTACCTGACTTTAATCAACCATTTGTTTTGTACACTGATGCCAGTTTCATTGGTCTTGGTGCTGCCCTCCACCAAAAACAAGTGATAAATGATAAAGTTTCAGAAGTAGTAATTTGTTATATTTCAAGAACCTTGAGAAATAGTGAATTGAAATATGGTGCTACTCAATTAGAGTGTTTAGCTGTAGTATGGGCTCTAGAAAATCTTCATTATTACCTAGATGACCAGAAATTTGAACTTGTAACTGACTGCAGTGCAGTTAAATCCCTTTTAAACTTGAAAAAACCTTATAGACATATGTTTAGATGGCAGCTGGCAGTTCAAGAGTACAGAGGGAGAATGACAATTATTCACAGAGCTGGTATTTGTCACTCAAATGTGGATATGTTATCAAGGTTACCTTTACCAAATGATGACTCTAATCCTGCTTATGATCCTGAGGATGAAATTATTCATATCCATGGGATATATGTGGTTGATATGGAGGAAGAGCTATTACAGCTTATTCTGGAATCATATGATAAGGACACTGACTTAAAAAATTTATGCACCATATTAAATGATCCAAAGAATGCTTCAATACAAGAATTAATTAAAGCCCTTCCACCAAAGTACCAAAAAGCTTTGGAAAAAGGTAAATTTCCAATCGATGAAGGATATCTATATTATAGAAGAAACTTGAGTAATGTTATTGTTATTCCTCCTTCTATGAAAGAAATCATCTTGAAAATTTGTCATGATGACATATTAGCTGGACATTTTGATCTTGAAAAAACAATGATCAGAATTAGGAACACTGCTTGGTGGGTTAATATGTCTGAAGACACAAAATTATATGTTGAATCTTGTGATTCTTGCCAAAAATCAAAAAGATTAACTGGTAAAAGAGCAGGATTAATGCAACATATTGAATCTCCTGATGCTCCATGGCAAATAATAAACATGGATTTTGTAACAGGATTACCTATTGCTGGTAAAGACAGTTATAACACTTGTTGGGTTATTGTGGACAGATTCACAAAAATGTGTAAATTTATCCCTACCCACAAGGATGTTTCCACTAAAGAATTAGCATTCTTATGGTGGTCTCATATGTTTAATACTGCTGGTTTTCCTAAAGCCATAATCTCTGACAGAGACCCAAAATTTACTTCTGAATTTTAAATGTCTCTGATGGATGTTTGTGGTTGTGATCTGAAACTTTCTACTGCCCATCACCCTCAGACTGATGGTTTAGCTGAAAGAATGATTCAGACTTTAGAGGACATGATAAGAAGATATTTTGCCTTTGGCCTTGAGTATAAAGATAATGACAGATTCACTCATGATTGGGTTACCTTACTTCCTGGGTTAGAGTTTGCTTATAATAGCACTATTCATTCTGTTACTCAAAGAAAGCCTTTTGAGCTCTGGCTTGGATATGTTCCTAATAATCCTGTCCAAATTCTCAATAACAAAATACCTTAATTGGATATACATCCTGGTGTAAAATCTTTTCTTCAAATGCAACAACTATGTAGAAATCATGCTCAAAAATGTATTGAAAAATCATTTGAATATGAGAAGAAAAGATGGGACAAATCCCATAAAGAATACACTTTTAAAAAGGGTGATGAAGTGTTGATTTCTACAGTCCACTTCAACTTACAAGGTAATAACAAATTAAAAGATCCATTTGTTGGTCCATTTGTTGTCAGAAGAATGATTGGAGATAATTCAGTTGAAGTTATTCTGTACTCCCCATATGACAGAAAGCATCCTGCTTTTCCAATATCTCTTTTGAAACCTTACACATCCAATAGTGATTTATTTCCAAAAAGGAGGGGTAGACCAAAGAAGACCCCAAATGAATTCACTGAGACAGCAGAAATTGAAAGAATTTTAAATGACAGAATAGTCACTGCTGAAAAAGGTACAGAATACTTATTGAGATTCAAGAATAAGTCATCTGAATATGATTCTTGGATACCTGGGAAGGAGATATCTAACCTTCCTACTCTACTAATAAAGTATAAAAAGAAAAAATCATAGCATTTTTTTATTGTTTTTTTAGAGTGAGGGAGTGTCAGCCAGGCTACTAGACTTACCCAGTGAAATAATTAATTATTTACTGGATGAAGCCACACCTTATCATTTTAATTATTATTTAATTATAATTTGGTTACATTAAATTAAGTTATAATAAATTAACTAATTACAGAATGATAAAATTAAAAAATTAAATAAATAATTAAAATTAAAAATATAAAATTGTGCCTTATATTTTTCTCTAAACACCGTGCTCATTTGACAGGTTGGAAAAAAATAAAATTTTATATTAAAAAATAGATATTAAGATAAAATAAGATTTTGATATTCAAATAATATTAAATATATACAAAAAATTCAAAATTCTTATTTAGAATTGACTTCTACAGTAAATATTAAATAAATTGATGTATTTCTGACATACTCTGTAAATACATCTTTTTGACGCCTTCTTTATAGAATAACTTTATTATTTGAAATACTCTTTTCTGGAATGTTCTTTTCTCTCTCTCATACTACTGTTTTTAGAATTTGATTGCCGTGCTTTGTCTCTCCTTTGCCTATAAAAGGCCTCTCTTTTTGTTGTCTTTTAATCATTCTTTTTTACCAACTCACTTATTACTACAACTACAAAAGTTAAACACTTATTTCTTATATTTTATATCTTTAGTATTTACAAGTACGTAATTCTAATCTATAACTTATATAAATATTTAAATCTACCTCTTATTATTGAGTAAAAGAATCATCTTTGATTGAGAAATATGTACCTAATTATTGAGAGTCAAATAAATCCTTAAAATCTTCATATAACACCGTACCAAAGCTTCTAGACCAAAAGTGAACCTTGAAAACAATTCTCTTTAAATTTTAAACCTATTTTTCCAAAAGATAGATCTTTATTTGATGAAGTATCCACTCCAGTTATTATGCAACGAGGAAGATCTTTAGTTCATGTTTTTGGATTATTCAAAGAAGGAGAAGCAATTCTATTGGTGATCTTTCTAACAAACAGAGCAGCCAAATTGGACAACTACTTGGAGAAATTGGATCTAGATCTCAAATTTAACTGAGGAAAGGGCTTTAAATCCCCAAACACCTTATTATTTTTTCTCTTCCTTGGTTCTACTATTAAACACCACACAATATGGGGGGCGGACTTGCTAGCAAGTCCGCAACCTTGGACCCAAACTCACCATAGATTGAACACACATTGAGCTATTGATAAAGGAACCATACAATCAGGGATGAACACCACTCAGCAGAACAGTTTTAGGTGGGTGTTCAAGTAGAGTTCAGTATGGGTTCAGTCTGAGTTCAGTCTGAGTTCCATCTGAGTTCCATCTGAGTTCAGGTTGAGGACTTGCTAGCAAGTCCACCCCCTATATTGCGTAGTGAAACAGGCAGTATAGAATTTGTGGCATCCTTTTTTGTTTGACTGATTTTATTAGTCAGGCTAAAGAAGTATTTCTAAATGCTAAAATTGATTTGAAACCAATTCCACACTACAATCCAACCGTCTTCTTCAATATTCCTCATTCTTGTATTCACACAACTTCTGAAATTTCTGGGAAAAGGGATAATCAAATGGAAAATCTATCTATACGTGGTATGAAAACAACTCTGAAAACGCATCAGATTCAAGCTATCAATTTTATGATAGACAATGAAAATAACTTATCCGAAAAGTTAGAAAACCTGTGGAGGCATGCAGACAACAGCTGGCTGAGAGTGGGTTTTAATAATTATTATGAAAAATTTCTTGAAGAAAAGTTATCCTCTGCAGGAATTGGTTCAATTCTAGCTAATGATATGGGCTTGGGAAAGACCCTCTCAAATCTTGGCCTAATTACTGTAACTCAAAGTGAAGCCATACAATTCCAACTCTTGGGTGGTGGACAAGAGAAAGATAGGACATCAGCAAATCTCATCATTTGCCCACTTGCAACATTATAAAACTGGGTCAATGAAATAAGAATTCACTTTGAAGATAATGCACTACCTTTCAAGGTTCTTTATGGGAAGGATTCAAAGAAAATGAATTTTGAGGAGCTTCAGAACCAACTAGTTGTTTTAACTACCTATGAGACAGCAAGTCCATCTTCTTCAAAGAAAACTCCTCAACCTACTCCTCCAGTAACTCATAAACTTATTTGGTACAGAATAGTTTTAAATGAGGCTCAGTAAGCATTCATTTGAATTACTAATAATTTTGAACATAATATTATAAAAACTGTTGTAATGTTTAAGATAATTTAAAAGTTTAATCAGGAATCCCCAGTCGCACAAGAATCAGAATATATTGGCCTTGGAGGCGGAGGATCAACTATGCTTGACAGGGACACCACTTCAGAACCGGACAACTGATCTTCAAAGCCTTATATCATTCCTCAGAATCAAAAGATGGCAAATAAACTTGTTGTGGATTAATTTTCTTATGAATTGCTTAAACAGAGGAAGCTCTAGCTCAATAAAATCGATAAATACTCTCATGAATGTCATATGCCTGCGGAGGACAAAAGAAGCAATCTTATCACTTCCTTGAAAAATTGAGCAAGGGATATCTGTAGAATTATCAGAACCTTGGCACTCAAAACTAACGAAGCTTCAAGAAAATTTTTCTGAGTATTATGGGCCTTCTCGAAACACCAACCGCCCTTGGGACTTAGCTGAGTTTCTCCGAGAACTTTCAATTTTACCGCAATTTTGTAACCACCCTGTCTATGAAAACCCAGATCAACCTCCAACATTTCCTTTCACATGGAAACATTCAGCAAAGATTATACATCTAATCAGTCATTTATAAATTTTCTTAAGGGGAGAACGGGGGATAAATTGTCCCAAGGCTGTTATATTTTCAGAATATGCGGAATTTTTGGAAATGTAAGGAATTCTATTAATTATCTCAATTACATTTTTTTAGCTTAAACAACATTTCAATATTCTATCCATTAAAACAGTATAAAAAAGGCTTTAGATGACCATGGAATTAGCTATACAGAGCTTGTAGGAAAGTTGAGCATGAAAAAAAGGGATGAAAATCTGGACAAATTCAAAAATGATGAAAGATGTCAAGTTTTGCTTGGTACAATCAAGGCTGCAGGCACCACGCAATATGGGGGGCGGACTTGCTAGCAAGTCCGCAACCTTGAACCCTAATTCATATCTTTTTCAGCACACATTGAGGTGGTGATGAAACAATCATGAAGAAATATTGAATTTACTTTGAAAACACCTTGAAACTGATTTGAACCTTCATTGAACCACAGTTGATTAATAGTTCAAAAAATATTCACAGCAGGAAAAAAGTGTGCACTAGATGTCTAGTGCTTTTTTTTGCTTCCTGAATTGATTCCTGGTAGAATTACAAGTGGGACTTCCATCTGATGCCTCCCTCCCCTAATTCTCCCTTATCTTCAATCTGACTTCCTATCCTACCCCCTTATCTCATTTCTAAACTTGCCATCTACTTACCCATTTTCCCTATTCCTTTCCTTCACAGTGAGAAAACAACTCTCCTCTCCTTCCCCCCCTCTCCCTTCTCTTCTCTTCATTTCTCACACCTCCCCCAGACCCTCACTCACCTTTCCCAGCCCACTGTCATTATTTAGTTTTATTTTACTTTGTATTTTTTTCATTTTTCATGTTTCTTCCCTACAAAAATCTTCCTTTTTCAACGATTGGCCACATTTTTTTAGTAAACACAAGCAACTCAAATTCTGAAATATGTATTTAGTTACATTATTTACCACTTGGAATGGGTTATAATTCCTCAAAATTTTATTCCTTGTTATTTCTAATTTATACATATTAATTATTCTCAAGTTTATAAAAAGTTGGCTACTTCCCAAGCCCTTGCATGCCTCCCCAACACTTTTTTCACCTCTTCAATCTCATCGCTCACCTCCCCCAGAAAAATAAAGGAACTGGGGAAGGCTGGGGAAGGTGAGAGAGGGGCTTTACAGGGCTGTGAGAGGTTATAAAATCCCCTAACCCACTTTGGGAAGGCTGGAAAAGGTGAGCAAGGGTCCTTAAAGGGCTAGGAGAGTTGATAAAAGCCTCTCACCTACTACTCACAGCCCTACTTAGTCTTTACAGCACCTCGTTCACATCTCCAGCCAAATTAAGGGACTTGGGAAGCTGGGGGAGGTGAGCGAGGGGCTTTGAAAGTCTGTGGGAGGTAATAAAAGCCTCCCACTCACTTCTCCCAGCCTTCCTTAGTCTTTACAGCACCTCGCTCACATCTCCAGCCAAAGTAAGGGACTGGGGGAGGCTGGAAGAGGTGAGTGAAGGGCTGGAAAGATTGGGAAGGTGAGAAAGGGCTAGGGGAGGTAAGCGAGAGCTGGGGGATGTGGACAATAAACTGGGGAGGTGAGTAATAGTTTTAGAATGTGAGAGAAAGGCTGGTGAGGGCTAATGGAGGTGAGTGGGGTGAGTGAGGGGAATGGGAGGTGAGCGAGAGGTTGCAAAAGGGGTGTAGTTGTGTTAAAAGTGAAAATAGAGTGGAGGGGAGTAGTGAGGAGGGCTTAAACATAGATTTTGAAGCTTAAAGGGTGTAGCAAATGTATCAGGAGGGCAATAAAAGGGTGGTGAGTGGTAATAGAATTAACAGAAATGAAAAAGCAGAAAAATTTGTGTGGAGAGATTGAGAGGTTGTCCATTGAGGTAGTGAAAAATGGAGTGTGAACTTTGTTCTTCGGGCGAACATCAGAGTCCACCCCCTCAATCTACAGCTCTATTCTGCCGATATGGAAAATGATTGATAATTATTTTTTATTGATATTTTTTAACTTAAACCTATAGTTTATACGTCTTTATTTTATATTTTTGATTTACAATGCACTTTAAGACTAAGAAAGTAATATAGTAAAATAATTGATAATGAAATACTATTTTGCTTTTTTACACAATAATTCACAGAATTCTTTTGATAACTATACATGATATAAATAAATAATATAATAGGAAAATTGTAGCAAAAAGTTAAAAACTAGAATAAAACATTTAAAGAAATTTTAAACTATTGAACTTATGTATTTTTTGAGTTTATTGTATTTATTTTTAAATGTAATAGTAAAATATGTTGGTTAGATTAAAAATAGCTTTGAATTAAATTAAATAATTAGGGTAAAGGTTGAGGAAAAGATTTATCCACATATATAACCATTTAGGCTTATTTCTTGTTTTGTGATTGCTATATATAACTGGATAATTGACTGTAATAACTGCAAATTTAAAAAACTTCAATAAGTTATCTACCTCAATATATTTATGATAATCTATTCAGTAACAGAATAAAATATCTGAGTCCTTTCTTTTACTAATTTTTTTTCATTTCAATGACTATATACATTTTCAAAAAAATTATTTATCATGTTTTTGGTGGAACTTAGATTGAACTCTCAATGCAATCTTGTTTCCAAGTGTGGTTCATAATAATTTAAGCCATGAAAAAATTTATACTTTTTTAGAAGTTTTATTAATTACTTTTAAATATAAAAATAATTATATTTTTATATCAAAATATTTTTATTAAACACTTTGAAGTTCTAAAAATAAGTACATATTAAGAATTATTTTTAGATATTATTATATTAAAAAAAGTTTTAAGTTGATTATATATTATTATGATATGATTTCTTTCCATATTACGTATTACGAAACTACCTAAAAATCAATTTTATACAACTATATTACATAAAAAAGATATCAGCTCTTCTGCTTAGATTTAAAGTACTTCAAAAAAACATTATTTTTGCCTTAGGTACACATTATATAGAGTATTCAGAGCATCATATTAATTTTTTAGACTTACACATTTAAGTTGAATGGAAGCCTCACCGGATAAAATTGGTCATTTTGTAAAAAAAAAAATAAGTAAATATCTTTTAAATCAATATATATTTTTATAAAAAGTCAAATTTTAATATTTATGTTTAGTTTAAAATCTGTTATGAAGATTTGAAATATTGCTATTTAAATTAATTTTTATAACAATATAACCATTCCAGTATTGCTTTGTGATAAGGCCAATTTCAAGAAAATTTTTAAATTCTTCTGTTTAAATAAAATATCAAAGGGATTGTTTTTCATACACTTAGAAACTGAATAGAAACATCATATAAGATCTACCAATCAGCATAAATATCATAATTCCAATAAATCATTGATAAATCTTGAACCCATATATATAATTTTACAATTGCGTGTAAGTGTTCAGTTGTGAATTACTCCTATCAAAACTTTGATTCTAATGACTAAAAAAGCGTACCTGAAATGTTTCATTTAATTTATTTTTCAAAACCATAGAATTGAAATATTTTTTCTTTTCATTTAAAACATGGAATAATATTATTTTTAATAAAAAGATGATTGCCTTTACAGCTGCTTTTCTACATGGGTATAATCTAAATTACCTATTGTGTCTTTTTTACAAAATGAATATCATATAATAGTTTTTTAATTTGAAACTGATAGAATTATGAAAAATTACCACTTTTACCTATTTAATTCAGTTCTTGAACAATAATACAATCAAAATATCTACCTGAAGCACATTTTTTAACATGAGATCACTTTTCAAATTATATGGTGCTTATTCCCAGGTTGACACTGAAATTATCCCACAATACAGCATTGAAGCAAAATCAAGTACTAAAATTAAAGTTTAAATAAATTTATACTACTTTGTTTTAATTATCTTTAAATTTTTACATCTAGCTTGAATTTCAGTCTTTCATATGAAAAATTCACTAAGTAGTGATTAATTATTTCAACTCATGAGATTACTCTACCAAATAACCATATTTACATTGAATTTTGATGAAATACATCATGAAGAGTTCCAGAAAATCATATGTGTATTACATTGAATAAATTAATATTGTGAAAATTCTTAGTAGTTGAATATTCGATAGAAAAAAAAAGAGCAAAAAGATATTTCCTTTTAATTTTAATCATCTTCTTGCATACAAAAATGGAAAAAACTGGATTAAAATTCACTTGTATAAGAATTATACTTCTTTCTAGACATATAATTAAACAATTTATCAATTATTAGTGCTAAGTGTAAAGAAGATATTAGAGAACTTCATTGAAACAGAAATTATGAAAACATATTTCTATCTTTTATTTTTCTTAATTATGAGTCTTTTCACAGTATTCTAGAATAGAAACTTGAGAATTTTTATGGTTCAATATTTTTATTAAATAATTCCATTGAGTTTAAAATAATTATATTGCATAATAAGAAATAATAAAAATACAAAAAAAATATCAGGTAATATGGTTTAAATTAAAAAATAAAAGCTTCAAATTCTTGGTTAAAAGGAGTTATCATTAAAGAAAACCACTGATATTATTTTATATTTTTTCAAAAAAAATAGAATAAAATAATTAGAGAGGTTAAAAGTGATGTTTTTGAAATAAATAGTATAATTTTCAGTCTTTTAAGTGATCAGGTGAAATTCAAAATGAAAATGAAAATGAGTTTTGTGAAAAAAATTCTGTGAATGGATCAGATTATTAATCTTCCCTTGTTATTATTTCTATAAATTATTTATTAAACTTTCACTATTACTCAAGCACAGACTCATCCATGTTTGGTTAAGAGCCCAAGATGAGTTCAAAGTAAAGTTCAGTCTGAGTTCAGTCTGAGTTCAGTCTGAATTCCATCTGAATTCAAGTTGAGGACTTGCTAGCAAGTCCCCCCCAAATATTGCGTGGTGAGGAGTTGGAATATATTTGAGGTGTGCACTAAATGTATATATAATGGTAAGTCAAAGAGTCTTATATTGAAATAGAAAAGGTTGAAAAGAGAATTTGTTTAAAATATTGAAACAGGAGCCTAATTGGAATCCAGCAGTTGAACAGCAAGCATTTGATAGTCTGTATAGAATGGGCCAACAAAATGAAGTTCATGTACTCAAGTATTTTGTAAGAAGAAGTATTGAATTCAGCATTTATAAGATACAAAGAAAAAAGGTTGAGCTATCAATGTATGTGAAATTTTCTTTATATAAAGTTGCATCATAGCTAAAAATATTTATCTGTTCTAATTTTTTAAGGTTAAGTGTCCCAAACATTGGAAACGGGGAATATGAGTCTGCTATATTATTGATTAGGGAATTCATCAATAACTCACATTAGAATTTGAAATTTGTTCAAGTATGTAGGAAATGTTTATTGGGGCTTGACAATTAAGAAGTCTTAATTGTTGAGGATTAAGAGAAGCGAGATATAATGAAGAATAGCAGTCACTTGGCAAACCCCTGGGGACTGAAAAAGAATTAAAGTGAGTCTTGATTGAGGATACCAAATTTAATCTATCATATAATGCCAAGTTCTTAAGTATTTCTCCTGAATAAGAGGAAGATTCTCGGATTTGAATGTGTTTCTGGTCG
Organism: Hemileia vastatrix; assembly: GCA_030280995.1. Taxonomy (NCBI): domain Eukaryota; kingdom Fungi; phylum Basidiomycota; class Pucciniomycetes; order Pucciniales; family Zaghouaniaceae; genus Hemileia; species Hemileia vastatrix. The sequence continues at coordinate 26,733,207 of JASXTE010000005.1, forward strand.
AGATTTCGTGCAAGTCTTGAGAATTCTTCAGATCTTTATGGCAATAAAATCCACTTAAAAGAACCTTCATCATCAATTTCGGTGTCTGAGAACCATTTGATGTTTTTGAAAAGATTCTCGTAGGTTTCACCACTTGGAAGTTGTTTAAGAAGTTGAGTTCGGTTAAAAAAATTCTGAAAAAGATTGTCAAATTTATATAAGCTTGTGCAAAAAAAAAGATAAAAATATTAGTTCTTACTTTCTTTTTTATTTTATATTTATACTTTCTTATTTTAACTATTTCACGGAAACTATCAGAATCTTTTCCGAGTTGTAATTTATCAGCATAACCTATAAACCAGTGGTGAAGAACACCCATTTGATTTAGGTATGAAATATGAGACCATTGAATATGAAACCAAATAATTATTTTCCAAAGCTTTATCCCAGTGCTTAATGATAATTTTTGCCAAAACTTGATTCCACTAGTGAAACCAATCAAGATTCCAAGCAAACGTTTTTCCAGAAAAGTTGCATTGAAGAAGAAAGTGAATAAAAGCATTGTGGAATATAGCAGGGATTTGTTCAGAAACACGGTAATTTCGTTCAGGATATGGCAAATTAATATCAATGTTGAGAGAGCTTATATTGAACAATGAAAACCTATGTAGTTGTTCTTTGGTGGGATTCAGCTTCCATTCATTAGACTGAGGTAAAATATTCAAAAGAAAAAGACAGAAATTGTAAATAGACCTGCAAAAATGAGAAGTTGATTGAGGGAGTATCTCATTGAATCTTTTATTTAGTACACGGGTATTAGTAGGTATTTTTCCCTGAGGAAAATAAGAACAACTAGAGCTCATCATATACGTTATGAGAAGCAAAATGAACAAAAATATAAAATTTTGAAAGGATATGGCAACAAAAACACTACTACAATAAATTTTTTATTTTGAAAATAGTTAATAATGAAGAGTTGAGTGGACGGACAGATAAGCTTTCTCATGAATATCTTTCTCTATAAAATATGGATATCTATGTATGTTCATAATTAATTCAAAAGGAAATAACTCTGCTGTAATATAAAATTATTGTATGATAAATGGGTAAAAATATAATGCAGAATCATTTTGATTTTCCAACTTATTTTGATAATATTTTAATGCAAATAATGACCTTATTTGAGCTTGTTGATTGTGCTGACAAACATATTTTAAAAATTTATATTAACACCTTATTAGTATGTATATATTTTATTTACCAAGATTACTCAGAAACCATACCAATTTTTCAGAGTTTGGAATAAGCAACTTAATGTAAAAATTCTGTTTTATGGATTCTGGAAGCTTTACTTTGATGACCTCTTAGATTTGAAAATTTTAAAATAATATATTTTGTTGAAAAAATATTTATTTTTCAGACTGTAATTCTATATTGTGAAAAATAAATATTATAAATTTTTTTATATCTTATAGTGATTATTAGTGAAAACCTTTCTGTTACTTGGCAGAATTTTATTAATTCAGGTGATTGCAGAAAAAAAAACGGCAACACTTAAATAACTTTATTATTATAAATTAAATGGTATTATTTTGATTCAAGTTATATCATAGTTTCTCCTATATTTAAAAATACGATCAATTTGTATTCTCTTATAGTATTATGCTTTGTGCAAAATAAGCTGTTTGATAAACATGTATGCAACATTGTAAAATGTAGCGAGTCTGAAACATTTTGCTGATGCACAGTATGGATACCTACTTAATGCATGGTTGATCTGCATGAAACAAACATTCAAAGAAATCCATGGTAACCAACTTGTTGATAAACTTCTTGAGACGTAAAAATTATCTTATTTTAGTAAGTGCTTCACAATAAATAAATAGTTTGTTCAATTGCTACCATCCAGTAACATATTTCTTATATCCAGAAGTCTTAAAATTCCAATATTTTTTTGTGTTTGTAAATGTGAAGAGCTTGGATTTTCATCAAGAAAGCATCAGACCTCATTGGGAAGCTTTGAAGTTGGTTTAGCTTTCAAAACATCTCAGTCATACTCCAAACATGAAGAGGAAAGAAATTGCAAATCACAGATGGTTGGTACATCCAGCGCTTCACCTAACTTAGGATCCAACATCCCAGATCTTGTAAGACATCAATATTTGGTAAATAAAGAGAAATTATGTTTTAATTAATCTCTATTTTTTTTCTTTGCTTAGGGGCAGCCTGTTTTGGAAACAATTCAATCTCTACCACGGTCAAACAATTTGAATTTGGAAGAGCCTTATAGCCAAACAATAATGTGGCAAGCAGCGAAACTTTCTTTTATCCATCATTTTTGCAAAGAAGGTTGTGCTGAATACTTGCATGATGAAGTCAAAAAACTCAAACTTCTTAGTGACATAGGCAAACTAGATGCTAGCAGAATCATCAGCCTGATTCCCCTTTCTATAGAGACAGTTTTTAGTCAATTGCAACTCAATCCGTTATTTGTCACCAAGACATGCTGTGCTAAGTGCTTTGCTCTTTATGAGTATATCCCCAAACACCAACCATCAATCTTATCTTGTACTCAACCTTTTTATTCATCCTCAAAGTGATATTTGAAAGATTTAGGACAGAGAGAAGAAACTGTCAATTGTGATGAAAATTTGTATTTGGCTAAGTACAAACAAGAAGAAGCAATCTACAATCCTCATAAAACATTTCATCACAACAGTTTGGTTGAATGGCTTTCAGGAAAGTTTAAAATAATCAAATTTGAGACGCTGATTGAGAAAAAAAATGATTTTCTAGAAAACATGGAAAGGGATGTCATGAAAGATGTATATGATGGTTTTGTATGGAAAAATTTTCCAGATATTTCTAGGACTCGAAATAGAAGTGTCAATGGATATACAAAAACACAAGGTAATTTAATTTTTAGTTTATATGTTGACTAGTTTAGGCCGGGTGGCAATCATGTTGGAGGTCATCAGAAATCTGTGGGTAATATCTTGTTGGTGTGTATGAACTTGCCTACAGAAGATCAATACAAAACCGAAAATCTATTTTTGTATGCTATTATTCCCGGTCCAACTGAGCCAATGAGTGAACAAATAAATCATCTTCTGAAGCCTCTTGTTGATGAACTAAAGACTCTATGGGATGGCATATTTATTGAAAAAACACCTCACTATCCACAGGGCCAAAAAAATTAGGTCTGCATTATTCTCTTCAATAGGAGACATTCCAGAAATGCAAAATATTGTTGGTTTTGCAAGTCACTCAGCCACTAAGTTCTGCTCTGTCTTTCATATTTCAAAAGATGAAATCGGTGAGAATAAAGTTGAAAAATTTTCCTTACATACTCATGAGGATCATATGCACTGGGAAGAGAAGTGGAAAAAGTTCCAGTCACGTTGGGAGTGGGTATCTATTGTTAGGAGTCATAGGGTTCGATGAAGCGAGCTAAATAACCTTGTATATTGGCAACCTATGGAATATTGCTCAATTGACTTGATGCATTCACACATGCTTGGGAATCTTAAAGATCACAGTCTAACTTTTTATCTAATACAAAATGCCGCAATTGACCTAGAAAAAAAGCTGAAAAAGGAAAAAAATTGGCATGTAAGAAGAGAAGATGATGATGCACGTTCTGATATATTTCTAAATAAGCAATATAAAAAACGTAGAAGCAGCTTAATCAGCACTGATGCCAATAATATTGAACCAGTGGGATGGAAAAAAGACTACAATATACAAGTACAATAAGACGGTCACAAACATATCTTAGAATGGATAGTGGAGGAGCTGAATTGGAAGGATAAAATAGCGGGACAAAGTAATCAAGTTCTGAACATCACTTTCAAAGCTTAGAGTTTGGCTCCAAACATGCTTCTAATAGTGAAAGTCAAAATTCAACCTATAACTTAAGGCAAAAAAGTATCAGTATATCTGAAAGTGAAAGATCTAATTCATCCGTTGAGACTATTAGAAGTAAGGAAGATAAAAAGAAGGGCAAACAGAAAGAAAGTGAAAGAACTAGGAATCCACAATTGTCAGCCACTGAGCTAGAGGCAGTGTGGAATGTGATACAGCAAACAAAAAAAACTTCCTGGATTTCACAAGTGCCAAAACAAGTAGGATCTAAAAAGTCAGGTTCCCTCAAAGCTGAAGAGTGGCATGTACTTTATACTGTTTACTTTCCTTTGTCACTTATCCCCCTTTGGGTAGAAAAATTAAATCAAGCCGAGACATCCGTGACATCAGACCACAAACCTAGAGAATATTATCTTCTCAAGTCACTCACCACTTTAAGTTCAATTACCAACTTTTTGACTTTAAAAAATGTTTCTGCCGGTGAAGTTGATGAATTAAAACAACTGCTATTTGAGTATTGTAACTTCTTGGAAGAAGGTTGGAAAAATATCAGCTTTAAGCCAAATCTTCATTTCACTCAACATTTTCCAGAAATGATTAAGCGTTTTGGTCCAACGGTAGGTATGGCTACTTGGGCTGCTGAAAGAGTTAATGGTATATTATTGGAAATTCCAAACAATCATCATCCAGGTATTTAGTTTGGTAATTGGGTGCTTAAAAATTCAAATGAGCTAATTTATTTTTATTGAACATAGAAGAAATACCACGGACCATCCTCAAGCACTGGCATCGGAAGTCTAGGGTATTGGAACTAGGTGAAGCTGAAGATGATGCTCAGTATGGATCTAATATTAAAAAAATTGAGTACAATACAAAAAAAAGACATTTCCATTTAACTGAGGCATTATTTACAAAATGGGTAAGGGCACGCTTAAGAAAAAAGACATCTAAATGGGCTTTGTTACCATCAAAGAAGGTAGGAGACAGGGTAGTTGAAAATATAGCAAGCATATTGGTCCATGGAAAGCATTATACGACTCATGACCAGAATCCTGGGAATTCTACATTGAATTCTACTTTGGAAAAGATAGTCAGTTTGGGCATATTGATCAGCTTTTTAGTTCAAAGGATGATAATGAAAAAGTCTATCTAATCGTTAGTCCATTTAAAGAGCTTATACCAGAAGATACAAAAAAGGATCCCTATGAGGCATTTCCACAAGCCCATTGCCGTTTAGTAAGAGTAGAAAAAGCAAAAAAAATTGTGATAAATCAAGATTCAATTATTGGACATGCCGCCACTTTACAGCACCAAAGGGGAATGTTTGGAATAAAGTACGATGTTATCACTGCTGTTGGACTTCAGACACTAGTAAGTAAAAAATTAAACAACATGGACATTTTATTTTCGTTAATATGGTTGAAATTATTTAGTATTGGTAAAAATTTGGAGGATTTGGAAAGTTTGTAATAGATCTTTGGAACAGCTAGATGCAAGATTAATAAATAAAACTTTTTGAGATGTTGCCTAAATGTTTAAGAAAACAATAACAAGGGCATTCATTACGGTTTAGAAACCCTGCTATAATGAGTGACATTTTAATGTAAATGTAATTCCAACTAAAAGGAATTCAATGTGCTATACAAAGTCTACATATACTTGAAAAATATTATAAATAGTTCAGAACCAGGGTTGAAAAATCTAAGGACCATATTTTTCAAGCCAATAAAACTGAGTTTTCCACTAATTTTTTTGCTTGAATATTTTATTCATTAAACTCACAATTAAAATGTATAACTAATTTCTCTTTAATATTATCTTGTCTATATTCTGAAAGTTAATGTTTATTTTTTTTTATAAAACACACAATGTCTAATACTGGTGATGCCATGCAGGTTGATCCTCCATTAGAAAGTAATGTTGGAGTGCAAAATAGTCCTCCCCCTCAGAATCCTAGAATGCCTTCATTGGGTCCTGCTCCCCCTGAAAGACCTAGTGAAAATCCAGGTAAACCCTAACCTCCTCCTCAGTCTTCATCAGATCCCCAAATCTGATCAACTGATTGCTCTTCTAATATCACAAATACAGATGGTCAATCCGCACCTGGTAATTTTCAGCAGGAAGCAGAAAGTGTAGGTAATGATTGGGCAAGTATGTTGTTAAATCATTTCTTGGAAGCGGTGGGGGATCCACTTCTACTAACCCAGCCGCCAGTACCAGTGGACCTGGTGAGTAAACTTTTTCAACATGCTTTTATGTTTTAAAATAGGTTTAACAATTTTTATTTTCAAAAATTTGCAGTTAATCCCTCTCTTATAATTCAAGCTACTGATCAGTGCAGAATACTTGATGCTGAGTCACTTCAAAATTACAGAAACTTGCAAATGGTTAGAAGCATAGTTACAAGGTGTGATGTACCAAGGAGCTCAGATTCTATTAACTGAAATATCTATCACTTTTTGAAGTTCTGTCTTGGTGGACCCATTAATGTATCTGAGTTTCCTATAGGCCCAACAAATGAAGAACTTACAGATTGGAAAAATTGGAATGAGTACAAGCTATTGACAATTGAAAAAGCATTAAAGCAGGTTCAAAACGCACTGCAGGCAACTTCAGCTGCTGATTGTCAATTTATTTTATTTAATACTGCTATATTCTTACGTTCCAAAATTCATCTACCAACTTTTATTTCAACACCTGAGCCCCAAGGACTAAAGGGAGGAGCTGCTGAACCGATCTCTGTAAAAAAGCATTTGGAACGAGAGCTTCAAGAGAAAGGATTTTGCTGACTCGCTTTTGATTGGAACTGTCAAAATTTTTCTGAGTCACTATGGAATCAAGTAATGGGGAGTGTAGTATCAGACCATTTTACTAAGTGGCTCTCAACATTGAAAAATATTGATTCAGCAAAACTCAGGTTTACACCAATCATTGTCGAGCAATGGGTGGTCAACAAGGGAAAGGAGATTAGAAAGGTGGCTGGTCAAAACTGTGAGGTGATTGAGGCAAGTAGAAAGGAAAAGAGATCAAGAGCACAGATAAAGCATTATCAAACAAAGGTATTTATTCAAAGCATAATAACTAAAGAAAGTCTATTACTAATTTGATTTGATTTTAGATTTTAAAAAACCGCTATGACATTGCAAGAAAAAAGTGCTTTTATCAGCCAGGCTTTGTAGCACTTTTTCATGATACAAGTCTCATGTCTGATTTAGAAGAAGACCCACCTGATCCAGAAGAGAATCGTCCTAATCGAGTAGTTCCTGGATGGAGAAATCCAAAACTCGATGAAATTTTAGATAAAATGGACAACTTGACTAAAAAGACGGCCCATTCAAATGTTGAAAAGGCTTCAATGAAGAAACTTTATGATTGCTCAACTAAAAAGACAGCTTCAACAGATGTTATCTTGAATGTTCCCAAATTTCTGCCAAAAAACTATTACTCACCTGGATATTTAGCAAATTTGTCCGTTAATGAGAGGGAGTTACTTGACATTCGAGAAGATATAGATTTTGCCAAAGTTAATGAAGCACTAGATCGAGCAGCAGCACCTTAAATCTTTTACCCACTGGTAACCATGTATATAGAGTGATAGTAATCATTTTTTAAATATAACATTATTATTCTTTCTTAAAAAAAATTCCAATTGATGTATAAGATGAACGAGAGAAAAAGAATTAATGATTTTAAAATTATTGAAGATAGAACAACAGATATATATTTTTGTAAAACTTTAAGACATGATAAATGTTTTGATTAAATAAATGTGAAATTTTTTTATCCTGGTCTTGAATTTGCTTATAATAGCACTGTTCACTCTTTTACTCAAAAGAAACCTTTTGAGCTTTGGCTAGGTTATGTCCCTCATACTCCTGCTCAACTACTCAATAGTAAATTGCCTAAATTAGAAATAAACCCTGGTGTCAAATCTTTTGTTCAAATGCAACAACTGTGCAGAAAAAATGCTCAATCTTGTATTGATAAAGCATTTGAATAGGAAAAGAAAAGATGGGATAAATCCCATAAAGAATACACATTTAACAAGGGTGATGAAGTGTTGATCTCTACTGTCCATTTCAATTTAAAAGGTAACCACAAATTGAAAGATCCTTTTGTAGGCCCATTTGTTGTTAAAAGAATGGTTGGTGATAATGCAGTGGAAGTTGTATTGTATTCTCCATATGATAGGAAACATCCTGTTTTTCCCATTTCTTTGCTTAAACCTTATACTTCCAACAGTGACTTATTTCCCAAAAGAAGGGGAAGACCTAAGAAAAACCCTCAGGAAGTCACAGAAACAGCAGAAATTGATAAAATTCTCAATGATAGAATTTTCACTTCTGAAAGAGGTATTGAATATTTATTGAGATATAAGAACAAATCATCTGAACATGATGCATGGATACCTGGCAAGGAAATTTTAAATCATCCTACTCTGTTGAAAAAATACAAAAAGAAAAAATCTTAGCATTTTTTTTTATTTTTTTCTTTAGAGTGAGGGAGTGTCAGCCATGCTATTCCAAAAGCCCAGTAAATGATATGTTAACTTATAGGACCTGAAAGAGGGCGTAAGAATTGTATTTAATGTATATAAATTAATATTTTATTGCATAATAAAATTATATAAGTATCTTATTACATATAAGTGTTATATTAATTTTATTGTTTATATAAATTTTTTATATACATTTAAATTAAAAAATAATATATTTTATATTCTACAAATAATGGCGCATTTTTATGTATTTAATAATTATAAATTTATATTTAATTAATTAAAAACATATATTTTAATTATAAGTGTAAAATTGACTTATAATATAATTAAATTTATTATCTACATTTATATATTAAATATCTTTTTTTATAGTATTAAACAATAAATAATGACACTTCTTTTGACCCATAATTGTGTCAGGAAAAACTAATTAATACTAAATTGAAATTAATTACATATTTTGTTGCGTCAAAATATTTTTTGTTTCACTTAAAAATCCTTAAATCAGACTGTACCATCTGTTTTGAATTATTTTTCTCATAGTTCCTATGTTCCAGGCTTGTTTAGTTATTCACTATTTTTACTTACTGATTTGGGAATTAATTGTGGAAAATTTGGATTCTTAATTGGGTTTTTTAATTATTTGTTTCATATTTTTCTCTACATTGTTATGTTTCACTTATTCTTTTAGATTCTTGTTTCATTCTATTATATTTCTTGTATTTACAAATATAGTACACCACGGGAAATCTGGGGGTGAACTGCTAGCAGTTCCCTCTTTTTGAAACTATCAGGAATTTGTCAGGAAACTGTTGGGAAACCATCCTGAAGCTGTGAGAAAGATGTTTTTAAATCTGATGAAAAAACATTGAAAAAATAAACTGTCACAGATTGAATCCAGAACAATGCCTCCTTGAGCAGGGCTCAAGAACCACATTGAACTTCAGTTAATCTCAGATTTGGCAAAAGGTTGAAAAACATCACTTAGCATACCTTAATATTCAAATATTAAACTTGAATATATGTTGCGTGTATGATATAGATGCATATGCATTTGAATTTGCATGGTGGATACTTATTGCATGGTAAAAATTGATGTGAAATGCCTATCCAAAGTGTATGCATAATGACTATGAAGAATAAATATGCATAAAAAATATGCATAGTGATTATGCATAAAAATATGCATATTGAATATGCATTAAAAATATGCATATTGAATATGCAAAAAAAAGGTGCATATAGGTATATGAATAAAATATATTAATATGCATATAAATCTGTATAATGAATATGCATATGAATATGAATAAATATGCATAATGATTGAAAAATGCAAAAAAAATGATGCTTAATGAGTATATTTATGCATAAATAGAAATATGCAATATGAATTCATATTGCATACAGATAACACTGGCAAACCATTTTGACCAAAACTCATACTAAATTTTCATTCTGGACTAAAGGTGTGAGGGAAGGAAGAAAAACAGTCTGACGTTAGAAAAATGCTACATGCACTCATTTTGTAGCAGAGCAAATGAGAAGTGCTGAATTATGGTTGGTGCCCATAATTTAGTATGATATCATAATTTTATTTAATTGTTTTCAATATTGAAAAGACTTTAGGTCGGTTGGTATGGATCTAGCTGTGCCAGGGTCTAATCTAATTATTATAACAATTTCTTAATAATTAACGGGCTTTAATACAAAAACAGGTTGTATTTTTTGTGGGATATTGGATATGATAAGGTCTTTTATAAAAAAAACTTATATTGTTTAAAAATATTCCTGAATCAGATGTGGGATAATCACTACAAAAAATTGTAGTACTGTGGGCAATAAAATATATGCACAAGCAGCAAAGAAAGGACCAAGTGAACCCTTTTTGTGCAGTGGGAATCATTAGAGTGGAATTGTGGATGAAAAATATAATTCATTATTACCATTTTATTTAATCAAAAAATTTATAATATTAAAAAGAACTATTGATTAATTGGTATTTGACCTTTGTGCCTCACTCATATTTATCATTTGATTGATTTTTGTCACCATTATGTTATTAATATTATAAGTATAGCAAAAACTTGTTTGCCAAATGCATACCGAGTGATGTTACACCTTTTATAATATTATTAAATAAAGGTAAAAAAATATTAAAATGATTTGTTTTACAAAAAATAAATTGATATCCAAAAGCAATATGAGGGATAAAAAGGTAAAATTAAAGGGATCAAATATGAAATAAAAAATTAAAGTGAAATTCCTTCCATCAAGAGCAAGTAGACATGATGGGGTGAATGCCCACTAGTGGCACTAAACATGGACTATAATTTCTTTTTTGTAAAAATAAAAAAAAATCCACTGGAGCTTTACCAAAACTTCAGGATGACAATTTTGCCATATCAAACAACTTCTAGTGCAATTATTGAAGAAAAATTCATTTTCATTGCAATAGAGAGAATTGATCACATCAGACTGCATGTGACCAAAAGTGTCAAGCACAAGTTTGGCCAAACTTGTGCTGGAAACTTTTATGATGGAGGTTAGCTAGGGTGGAATTTTTCTTCAGCTCATCAGGTATTTCTTATAAACATGTCCACTGGTATTTGATCTTTGTGCCTCACCGTTATTTATCATTTGATTGATTTTTTGTCACCATTATGTTTTAATATTATAAGTATAGCAAAAACTTGTGTGCCCAATGCATACCGGGTGATGTTACACCTTTTATAATATTATTAAATAAAGGTAAAAAAATATGAAAATGATTTGTTTTACAAAAAATAAATTGATATACAAAAGAAATATGAGGGATAAAAAGGTAAAATTAATCTCAAAGAGATCAATTATGAAAAACAAAATACTAGTAAAATTCTTGCTCCCAAGAGCCAGTAGAAGTTTTGAAAAAAATGGGAGCCATCAGGGCTAAATTGTAATAAGTGACCTTTTTTTTAAAGATAAAAAATTATACACCTGAGGTTGGGAAGAACAACAGGTGGATTATTCAGCTAAACAAAACTACTTGTAGTGAAGTTTAATAAAAAAATGGTTTTTTGTTGCCATATAGAGAATTGATCCCATCTGACTGCACGTGACTAAAAGTGTCCAGCACAAGTTCAGCCAAAATTGTCCTGGACCCTTTTATGATGGAGAGTAGCTTGGGTGGAAATTTTCTTCAGTTCCTTCATCTTGTATTTCTCATAAACATGTCTAGTGGTATTTGATCAGTCTGTATCTTTCATATTTATCATCCGATTAATATTTTATCACCATTATATTATTAATTTTATTAGTATAGGAAAAACTTGTGTGCCAAATGCATACCATGTGAAGTCATACCTTCAATAATTTTTTAAAATAGACGTAAATAAATATGGAAAGGATTAGTTTTACAAAAATTAAATAGAAATTTCAAAGTAAAAAGAGGAATAAAAGAGTAAAATAAAAGTCAAAGAGTTCAAATATGAAAAAAATACTGGTGAAATTCCTGCTATCAAGAGCCAGTAGAGGTGTTAAAGAAAATGGGAGGGATCAGGGCTTAATTGTAATAAGTGACCTTTTCTTTAAAGATAAAAAATTATACACCTGATATTGGGCAGAACAGCAGGTGGATGATTCAGCTAAACCAAACTACTTCTAGTGAAATTTGATAAAAAAATTTTTTTGTTGCCATACAGAGAATTGATCCCATCTGACTGCACATGACCAAAAGTGTCCAGCACAAGTTCGGCCGAACTTGTGCTGGACACTTCTATGATGGAGAGCGGCTGGGGTGGAATTTCTCTTCAGTTCATCTGGTATTTCTTACAAACATGTCTACTGGTATTTTATGTTTGTGCCTCACTCATACATATTGTTTGATTAATTTTTTGTCTTAATTATATTATTAATTATATAATTATAGCAAAATATTGTGTGCCAAATGCATACTGAGTGATGTTACACCTTTTATAATATTATTAAAAAAATGTATAAAAATATTAAAATAATTTATTTTAAAAATTATTAATTGATATCCAAAAGCAATATGAGGAATAAAAAATTAAGTTAAAGGGATCAAATATGAAAAACAAACTCCAAGTATTATTGCTAATATCAAAGGCCAGTAGAAATGTTGAAGAAAATGAGAGCCATTAGGGATAAATTGTACTAAATTGATTGTTTTTTAATGATAAAAAATTGTGAACCTGTGGTTTGGATGAACACTAGGTGGATAATTCAGCTATATCAAACTACATCTAGTGAAGTTTCTTATCAAATAATTTTTTTCATTGCCATAGAGAGAATTGATCCCATCTGACTGCACCTGACCAAGAGTGTCCAGCACAAGTTCGGCCGAAGTTGTGCTGGACACTTTTTTGATGGAGAGTAGCTAGGGTGAAGGTCTTCTTCAGTGCAACTGTTATTTTATTAAAACATGTCAAATGGTATTTGATCTTGCTGTGTTATTCATACTTTATTATCTGATTAATTTTTTGTCATTAGAATTTTATTAATTTTATTAGTATACAGAAACCTTGTGCGCCAAATGCATGCATGTTATATTACACCTTTTATAATATTATTAAAAAATGTTAAAAAAATATGAAAATGATTTCGTTTCCAAAATTATAAATTAATATCCAAATGTAACATGAGTGATAAAAAAGTAAAGTAAAAGAGATCAAATATGAAAAAGAAAAATTCAAGAAAAATTCCTGCCTTCAAGAGCCAGTAGAGGTGTTGAAACAAATGGGTGCCATCAGGGCTAAATTTGATAAATTTTAATTTTTTTTAAAGATAAAAAATTTTTCACCTGAGGTTTAAAAAAACTCAAGGTGGATAATTCAGCCATACCAAACTACTTCTAATGTAATTATTTAGCATTTTTTTTAATTTAATTTCCACAGAGAGAATTGATCCCATCTGACTGCACTTGAGCAAAAGTGTCCAGCACAAGTTCGGCCGAACTTGTGATGGACACTTTTATGATGGAGAGTAGCTAGAGTGGAAGTGTTTCTCAGTTCCTCAGTTTTTTGTTTTTCACATTGCTATTGGGTTTTTAACTTTTTTTTATCATTCATATTTATCTTATAATTAATTTTTTGTCACCATATATATTATTAATGTTTCTAGTATAGCAAAAACCTGCATTCCAAATGAAAAATTGGTGATGTTACAACTTTAATAATATTATTATATAAAGTTAAAAAAATATGAATATGTTTAGTTTTTAAAAAAATAAATTGATATTTAAAATTAAAAAGAGTAATAGAAAAGTAAAATTAAAATAAATGGGATCAAATACGAAATAAAAATACAAGTAAAATTTTTACTATCAAGAGCCAGAAGTGGTGTTGGGACAGTTGGGGACCCCTAGGTCAAGACTTGGTCTAAACTTACTTTTATGTATAGCTAACAAATTTTGACCTGAGGTTTGGACAGACTTCCAGGGGACAATTTTACAATATTAAACATTCTTTACTTCAATAATTGAGTGAAATATCATTTTTATTGCCATAGAGAGAATTTATCTCATATGACTTCATGCAACCAAAAGTGTCCAGCACAAGTTTGGCCAAGCTTGTGCTGGACACTTTTATAATTGAGAGTAGGCATACAGCAAATCTTCTTAAACTCAAAAGGGATTTCTTATAAACATTTCCACTGGAATTTGATCTTTCTGTGTCATTTAAATTTACCATTTGATTAATTTTTTGTCATAATTATATTGTTAACGTTATTACTATAGTAATAACTTGTGTAAAAAATGCATACCAGGTGGTGTTCCACCTTTAATCATATATTATTAAATAAAGGTATAAGAGTATGAAAACAATTTATTTTTAAAATTAAAAATTGATATCCAAAGCAATATGAGCAATGAAAAATTAAAATAAAAGGGATAAAATAAGAAAAAAAAATCTAAGGAAAATTCCCACTATCAATAACAAGTAGAGGTGTTAGATCAAATGTGCACCACCAGGGCTAAACTTGCACTATATTTTCTTTTTTGTTAAACCAAAGAAAGTATCCTTATGAGTTTTGAAAAATCATCAGGAGGAAATTTTGGCAATATCAAACTACTTATTGTGCAATGATTGAGCAAAATGTCATTTTCATTTCCATAGAGTAAATTTATCCCCTCTGACTGCATGCAACCAAAAGTGTTCAGCACAAGTTTGGCCGAACTTATGCTGGACACTTTTATGATGGTGAGTATCTAGGGTACAGCTCTTCTTCAGTTCATCAGGTATTCCTTATAAACAAATCCACTTGTATATGATCTTTCTGTGTCATTCATATTTATCATTTGATTCATTTTTTTTCACCATTATAATATTAATGTTATTAGTATTGAAAAATTTTGTAAGCCAAATGCATACTGGGGATGCTACATCTTTCATAATCTTATTAAATAAAAGTAAAAAAAATATGAAAAGTATTAGTTTTACAATAAATAAATTGATATTTGAAAGCAAAAACAGGAATAAAAAAGTAAAATAAAAGTGATTAAATATGAAATTAAACATTCAAATAAAATTTCTGCCATCAAAGATAATTTGAGTTTTCAGACCAAATTTGCACCACCAGTTCTAGATTTGGAATATGTTTTCTTTTTTTAAAAATTAATAAAAGTGTCCACTTGAGGTTTTCCAAAGTATCAGGAGAATAGTATAGCAGTATAAAGCTACTTCTTGTGCAATGATTGAGCAAAAATTCATTTTAACTTCCATTGGGTAAATTTATCCCATCTGACTGCATGCAACCAAAAGTGTCCAGCACAAGCTCAGCTGAAATTGTGCTGGACACTTTTATGATGGAGAGTTGCTAGGGTGCAAGTCTTCTTCAGTTAATCTTATATTCATTTTAAAAATTTCTATGGGTATTTGATCTTTCTGTCTCATCCATATTTAATATTTGATTATTTTTTAGTCACCATTATATTATTAATGTTTTTAGTATAGCAAAAACATGTGTAATGAATGTACACTGTGTGATTTTACAAATTTAATAATATTATATAATAAATGTAAAAAAATGTGAAAGTTATCAGTTTTACCAAAATAAAATTGATATTTATAAGCTAAAGGATAAATAAAAGGGTAAAATTAAAATTAAAGAGATCAAACATGAAATAAAGATATTAAGTATAATTTCTGCTATCATGAGCCAGTAGAGGCTTCAGGAAAAATGGGCACCATCATAGATTAACATGGATCAAATTTACTTTTTACCAAAGAAAAAATTGTCTACCTTAGGTTTGGACAAACTTCCAGGGGACAATTTGTCTAAATAAAAATTCTTTCAGTGCAATGATGGAGTGATAATTCAGTCTCATTTCCATAAGAAGAATTGTTTGCGTCTGACGGCATGCAACCAAAAGCTTCCAGCACAAGTTTGGCCAAACTTGTCCTGGACACTTTTATCATGAAGAGTAGCCAGGGTGCAAGTCATTTTTAATCATCTGAAATTTCTTATAAACATTTCCACTGTTATTAAATCTTTGTGCCTCACTCATATTTATCAATTGATTAATTTTTTGTCACCATTATATTATTAATATTATAAGTATAGCAAAAAATTGTGTGCCAAATGAATACTGGGTGATGTTACACCTTTTATAATATTATTAAATAAAGGTAAAAAAATATGAAAATGATTTATTTTACAAAAAATAAACTTCTATCCAAAAGCAATATGAGAGGAATAAAGTAAAATAAAAGAAATCAAAGGTGAAAATTAAAATCCAAGTTAAATTCCTGCCATAAACAGAAAAAAGATATGTTGAATTAAATTAGAACAATCAGGGATAAATGCACTAAATTTTCTTTTTTGTAAAAATAAAAAAAAAATCCACTTGAGCTTTACCAAAACTTCAGCATGAAAATTTTGCCATATCAAACTACTTCTAGTGTAATTATTATCAAAAATTTATCTTCATTTCCATAGAGAGAATTGCTCCCATCTGACTGCACCTGACCATAAGTGTCCAGCACAAGTTCGGCCGAACTTGTGCTGGACACTTTTATGATGGAGAGTAGCTAGGGTAGAATTTTTCTTCAGTTCATCTAGTATTTCTTACAAAAATGTCTACTGGTATTTTTTATTTGTTCCTCACTCATTAATATCATTTGATTCATTTTTGGTTGCAATTATATTATTAATTTTATAAGTATAGAAAAAACTCATGTGCCAAATGCATACCAGGTGATGTTATGCCATTTATAATATTATTAAATAAATGTATAAAAATATGAAAATAGTTTATTTTAAAAATTATTAATTTGTATCCAAAAGCAATATTAGAAATAAAAAATTAAGTTAAAGGGATCAAATATGAAAAAAGAAATCCAAGTAATATTCCTACTATCAAAGGCCCGTAGAGGTGTTGAAGCAAATGAGAGCCATCAGGGATAAATTGTACTAAATTGACTTTTTTTCAAAGATAAAAAATTGTGCACCAGTGGTTTGGATGAAATCTAGGTAGAAAATTTGGCTATGTAAAACTACTTCTAGTGAAGTTTTTTATCCAAAAAATTTTTTTCATTGCCATAGCGAGAATTGATCTCATATGACTGCAACTGACCAAAAGTGTCCAGCACAAGCTCGGCTGAACTTGTGCTGGACACTTTTTTGATGGTGAGTATCTAGGGTGCAGCTCTTCTTCAGTGCAACTGGTATTTTTTTAAAACATATCCACTGGTATTTGATCTTCTGTTTTATTAATATTTTATCATTTGATCAATTTTTTTTTACCAGTATATTATTATTTTAATTATTATAGCAAAAAAACATGTGCCAAATGCTTACAGGGTGATGTTAAACCTTTAATAATTATATTAAATTCAGGTAAAAAATTATGAAAATGATTTGTTTTACATAAAATTAATTGATATCTAAAAGAAAAAAAAGGGATAAAAAGAAATAGGTTGAATAATAGGGATTTTATATGAAATTCAAAATTCAAGCTAAATGCCTACTTTCAAGGCTCAGAAGAGGTGTTGGATAAAATGGGCATCATCAGGAATAAAACTTGACTTAATTTGATTTTTTGAAAAACTAAATGAAGTTTTCAACTGATTTTTTTCCAATATTTAGTTGGACACTTTATCTATATCAAATTACTTCTAGTACCATTATTGACCAAATTAAATCCTCATTTCCATATGCGGAATTGATCCCATATGGCTGGACCAGGCCAAAGGTGTCAACCACAAGTTTGAGAGTTCTTCTTGTGGACACTTTTATGATGGACAGTAGTAGGGTGCAAGTCTTCTTTAGTTAATCTAGTATTCCTCATAAACATTTCCAACTTATTTTTGGCCAACAATCAGGTGGAAAGTTTTTCCATATAAAATTACTTCTAATGCCATGATTGACTAAAAATTGACTCTCATTGCCATATAGAGAGTTGATCCCATATGACTGGATCTGGCAAAAGTGTCACCACAATTTTTGATAAACTTAAGTTTGAAAATTTTATGATGGAAAGTAATTGAAAGTCTTCTTCATTTCATCAAGTAATCCTCATAAAAATTTCCACCTGTATTTTGGCCAAACTTCATGTGGACACTTTGGCCATATTAAATTAATTCTAGTTCCATTTTGATAAAAAACTGATACTTATTGCCATATATAGATATTAAACCCATCAGACTGTGCCTTTCCAAAAGTGTCTACCTGAATTATGGCTAAACCTCAGTTGGACACTTTTATGATGCAGAGTAGCTAGGGCAAAAGTATTCTTCAGTTAATTTGGTATTCATAATAAATTTATCCTCCTGAATTTTATCCTAACTTGAGGTGGACAATTTTGGAAAGCACCAGTTAGTCACTATCCATCAAAAAAGTGTTCATCAAAATTTTGGCTAAACTTGTGGTGGACCCCTTTGATCAGCCACAGTTTGATGAGATCAACTCTTTAGATGGGAATGAGGATGATGTTTTGGTCAATCATGGAAATAGAATTAGTGTGATGTGGCCAAATTACCCCCCTGAAGGTCAGAAAAACCTCAGAAGGACACTATTTAGCAGGGAGTAACTGAGAAAAATCCATTTATCAGAAGTGAAATCTTTTATTGGATAGATGCCAAGGTTTCATACTTGTGTATTATGGTCAGTATTAATTTTGAAAGAGTCTGTCCAAGCAATTTCATTGCCCATCATGACTCATTTTGTTTTTAATGTTTCAAACTGCGTGATACAGTATTAAGGTGTCACATAGTATAATTAAGTTCTATTAAGTGCCCTCCTATGATGCCTAAATTTATAATTTAATATCTTACATAATAATTTTTTTATATAAATTCATCAATATTTTATTTTATCATCAAATTTAATAGAGCAAGTATCCTGAATTATTATATATGCATAAGCTTAGGTTAGATCAATTTGTGCTCAATTTGTGCTCATAAGAAGACCAAAATCATGTTCTGGAGGATCAACTTGTGCATGATTTGGAATCAGTTGATATTCTGTCTATAATCAGTCTGAGAATAAATGTAAATCTAACTCTAATTTACTTATGTTTATAAAGTATTCATAAACCTGGAATATATAAGGGACACTCTAAATTTCAAGAGAGGGGATTGCTAGCAGTTAACCCCTAGATTTCCTGTGGTGATTGTTTTTTTTTTTTAGCTTTGGATTTTCTTAATGTTGACACTTCGCAGATCTGGGTGGTCAATAATTTGAACTTTGAAAATTTGGAAAATTTTTGTAACTCTGAAGAACCAAACTCAAATAATCTTTCTCCGTTTAAGAAGACTGATCACCCTGAATCATTGATGATACGCATGCTATCAAGACTAGTTAGCCCAAGTGATAACCAGCGTTCTTTTTGGGCATCCCTCTTCGCATCATCTCTTTATCTTGCTTCTTGAGAGTTTACCCTTCCTGCTGAAGAATCCGACTTCAATCCAGATTGTACTATTGAACGTGCCCTACATATTCTAGCCCACCTTACACATCTGAAAAGCAAAGTTCTCGATACATTCAACAGCTCAACATCACATTTAATTGCTGCAAATTTTTCAATCACTTCCCTATGCCAATTTAGAAACATAATAATCGACATCATAATTTCAATAATTATTTTAAAATCTAGAGAGGCTGCTGCAAATATAACTCAAGCTGAAAGCAAGAAACGACAACGTTTGAGGAATAAAAAAAACAACAGATATGCAGCAATTTGATGAGTCTCATAATGATTCTATTCAGAAGATGAATCAAGAATATGCACACCATAAATATCAATCATTTACTTTTTACTTGGTTGATGGTGTTCGTGGATTATTTCTTTCCTCACAGGACCACCGGCTTGTGTCAGCTTCAAACTGCTTAGAATTCATAACACAACTCAGCCTCCTTAGAAAATACTGTGATAATAATAATCTGGGGGGTGAAAAAATCTAAAAAAACCTTAATTTTTATATCTTTAATATTATCAAACCCTTAATAGATAATTCTGGGCCTATGCCACTTAATTTTAATACTCCCACCATGAGCCATATTGCTAAAGCAATGGCAGCTGATTTTCTTGATTATTGGAATCTTATTAAGCCCAATTCTTCATTTTTCTCTATTGTTGATGTAATTAATACATAATCCTACTTCATGTAAATATATACTTTATCCTATTGCTACATTTTTTTGTGTAACTCAAATTATTTATTTATGTGAGATTTATTACCGAATCTGAATAAAGATGCTTAAACTATCAATAGATATTATTGTATAAATTTCTTACACCTTTTTGCTATTCAGTAAATATTATTGCAATAATTATAACTCAAAATCATGATGGATCAAAAATTTGAAGAAAAATTAAGAATAAATTATAAGTCATTTTTCTCATAACACTATATATTTCTTTAATATGGCAATACATCTTAGCATTTGTCGCAAATTTTAAGATAATTATTACAAAAAATTGAAACAGTTTTCTATCAATTCTTTTCATCATGTTAAAAAGTTAAAAATATTAAGTGTAATGAATTTTTTCTCACAATTCATCAAAGCTTTTTCTTAAGTAGACTTTTCTTAATCTAATTTCTATAATTTCTAGGTGCATAATTATCTTAATTATACTAAGTATTCTCTATGAAAAACTCCTGGAAATAATATTCAATTCATTTAATAATAGTAACATATATATGTACCATGATAAAATAGTCTCTAGACATTTAAATAATTAGAAGCCATCATATTGGTATGAAATCATATTAAAGTGTCTTTGAAAAACTAGTTAAATTTAAAAAATTTCTTTTTATCAGTGTCAATTATTTTGAAAAACAATATTTACTCTACATTTCGATGATCTATAATTTAGCTTGCTCTATTTTGATTCATATTTTATATTGATTATTTTTTACACTTACAGATTCATGTATAGATATCAAATTTTGTTCAATAATTTGGTAAAAAAGATATTAAATTCTTTCTATGAAAGCAAAAAGATAAAAGAAAGCAACTAGGGTACTCCTTATTAAGAATTTAAAAAATATTATTTCTATAAATATTAAAACAAACACTTTTTAGATTGCCATCCTTCTTGGTCATCCTTAAATGTCAATAATAAATTATTGAAATGTTATTTTTCTTCTAAAATTTCATATGAATCAAATTCTACTTACATCTACCTTAATAGATTAAGTTCAATAAAAATGTATCTACAATATTTTTCTCGGTTTTTAAGATTCATTCAACTCCAAGAAAAAAGAAATATTCTTCCACAACTCTTAAAATTAATTCAATGGATAAATATTCAAACACTTTAAAATAAATTTCAATTTGATTGTGTAATATTTATCTTAAAATATATTGAGGTCCACTCTCTGACAAAAGTAAAAGCCCTTTTATAATTTTTAATATTTTATTATAATATAATAAAATTCACTTAAAAATTATGTAGTAGTTTCTATTTTACATACTTTGTTTTATGAATTTAAAAAAAAATTCAATTAGATATATAGAAATATCATCATATAATTCATCTTTTGGAATTCTGCACCTTAATTAAAGATAGATGATGAAGGCTAAGTCAAGATATACAAGGAAAATGAAATTCATATTAATTAAATATTCCTCTTCTACAAGGTAAATTTAAAAATTAGAATTAATTTTTATTGGAGATCTAAATTGATTGATATATTCTTCATTATCAAGATATCTCATTTCCTTTTATTGATTATTTCACTTCTACTTTTGAAGTTATATGCTTTACTAAAATATAATTATGTGATGAAAAATATTCAATTTATCAAAAAAAAAAATCATAAGTCACAGTAGTGTACAAATTTCAGTAAATTTAAGATTGAATAATGCCACTAAATTAATTCAAGTTAGATATGAAAGTGAATAATGAATGACTCAATAAAAAAAATTAATATTTAATTGTCCATTAATTTTTTTTTATTGTTACTTAAATAAGAATAGAATAATACAAGGTTTTACTTAAGTTATTAATAAGAAAAAACTTATTTCAAAAATTAGCAAATTTTTAATATTTTTAAAAACAATATTAATAGTACAGATCTATTTATATTGTTGCATATGATCTTTTAGGATGGAAACTAAAAATATTATATATTTTTAGTTTCCGTTTGCAATAATTAAGCAAGTTACAAAGCTATATTTTGTTTCTTATATTTTATTTTACATATAGCAATGATAATTTTTTATTGTAATATGATTTTTCAATTTTTACATCCATTTTTTTCATACTTTTATTGTTTTAGGTTTTTCACTAGATTATACATAATCATCAGTTTCATAAAAAGGTTTTATAAACGTGTGTTTAAATATATCATTCTACCACTAAACTAAAACTATACCTGTACAATAAAATCACATTTTCACTTATCACTACTTAATGGTCTTTTCCTTTTTTTATTAACATGTATATCAGAATCTTTTTCTGTATTTAATTTTTCAATATCTTTAGTAACATTAAATATATAGTGATTCACAAACTTTTTTTTTGTTAATTCAGTCTTTTCATTGTACTTAGAAAGTTTCATGATAAGAAATTTACATCTTTCTAACTCTTCATCTATATTTAAGTACTCAGAAATATCTATTTCAAACTCTTGAAGTTTTTTAAATGTATTGAAAAGTCTTGTGCTAACTTGAATAGAAGAGCCAATGCGAGTGAATCCATCAATTTCATAACATCGTGAAGTGAAATGATTAAGAAGGTTTGCTGGCCATAGAATTGCTGTGATGCCATTAGTGGCCTCCATGTCTACCCTGCAAGCTATTTCAGGAAAATGAAGTTCTCCACCTTTTTGACGTGTTTTATTTGAGTCATAAGATTGATGAAGAGAATTTTTCTCAGTGTCTTTAGGCATGAAAAGTCCAAATGTATACTCGCTACGGTATGAGTCACAGTGAGGACTATTCGAAAACCTGTTTCCATTTGAGCCTGTTGTCCAAGTAACATTGTTAGCAAATGGTTCAAGTTCTTGATCATCAACATTTTCTCCAAACCCAGGAATCACGAGCTTTTTACAGAGCTTTACTGCTTCTTGATACTTAACATTAGATATATTTTGATAAAAAAATTTAAAGAATCACTCTATTGGCTTCATGCAACGATCATACTCTGCCAAATCTAAGGGCTTAGAAGCATATTTACCTATAAAAGTAATTAAAATAATAGTAGATTAAAACTATTCATAAATAAAACTATATAATACTTACGAATTAATAGAGACTTTTTCCTATCTAAACACCTACCACCAACAAACATATTACCAAATCCACCAACATTTTTATGAGCTTTATTTTGTAAAACTCGATGTTCACAATACAAAAAGTCTTTAATGCACTGAATTGTTGCTTCAAGCATGTTTAATCGAATGAGATCTTCAATAGAAAATGTTTTCACTATAACACTTGGAATTGAGGAGCGGATCGGATGGAAAATATAACAGCTAGAATTAGAAGTAAAATATTGTTCTGGATTAACTAAATATTTTACAAAACTCCTAGAAAAATATTTTGGCCTCTTTCCATCTGTCTCAATACCGTAATTTTCAACAATAAGTAATGCATTCTTGATGTTTTTTGCACGCTTGTTGTTTGATTTTTTTCCTTGGCGGTGATTTTTCTTTATAAACAAGCTTTGTGAAGCCTGCATCTTGTAGTGTAGTGGATAAGAATTTAATTTAATTCAAAAATAAATAAAAAAAAGTGAAAAAGAATGCAATTGTTAAAATTAAAACCTCCAAAAATAATCATTATATATTCTTAATAATAAATAAAAAATCATATCCAATGTGCATGTAGAAAACATGAGTATTAGCTGCATTTAAAATATTAATCAAGTATTTGGTATTAAAGCTTCATTTAATTGCTTACAAGTATAGTATTCTGCCGTATGCGTTGGGCACACAAGATTCAACTATACGCTAAACATAAACAATTAAATGTGAAGCTTAAATCCAACGCCCAATTATTACAATAAATACAGCAATAATACATAAGTATTTGTTGATTCTTTATTTAATTTTTCTCCATATACCAATAATAAATCAAACCACCAGACATAAATAATTTATAATGTTGAAAGGTATAGTTTCCTTAAACAATAATCAACTATACCTCTACCATTAATAGAATTACAGGAGGCCAATACAATAAATTATTGATATGTAGAAGAAAATTGATCCCATACACATGTGGATACTATGATATTTTATTTTATTTTATTATTTAATATATATTGATTGAGAATAATAAAAACTTTAAAAATGAAATAGTGAAAAAAGATATTCTTACTTGAAATTTTAAAAAAAAATCCTTGTGTAGAAGTTGATTCATCAATAAATGGACAACTAATCTGTTGATTTAAATTTTTAGGAATAGATTATTGTAGAAAAATAAGTATTATTTTTATTTAATGAAAAAAATGAAAAGAGAAAGACAAACCAATATAAAATTTGGATGCTAACCAAAAATTAGCTTTTTGATTATACTATGACAAGTTAGAGATCAAACTGCCAAGAGTTAAAAACAATCATCAGTTCTATTTTTTTTTATTTTTTAAAGAGATTTAAAAGGAGACTAAAAGACCAACAATCCAAGTTAGTAATCTGTAAATAAGTTACTTTGGTGGCAAACCTAATGATTGAGAAAAATGGATTTTCTAAAAGTTGAACATATATTTCAAGTGAAATTAATATTTTTACTTAAGAAACAAGTATAAGAGTCAAACCAAAAAAAAAAACTCTTAAGTGAAACAGATGGAAAGCTAATTATTTTAATAACCTGTCTCTTGTAAGTGGAAGGAGAGAAGTAGAAAATTTGCCACTTGGATGAAAATTTGCTTACAGTTATGCGTATAGAAACACGCAAATTACTGAAGCCGGTTGCAAGGCATGCAGTTACTACATAAGGCGTATATGCAACAGGTTTTTACACAGCAATATATTTTACAAATGAAGAAAAAACATTATCACAAGCTTTTAATTAAAACTTACATATTGTTTTTACAGCTTATTTTTATAGGGTTTCACGTTGTAGAATTCGAGGAACCAAAGCCTTGGCTTGGTTTACATGGTGTAGAGTAGACTCCTACAGTCACCTTGCTGCAGGCAGAATCCAAGGGAGTTGGAAAAACAAAAAGAAATCCCTGTCCCTCTAAGTAAACGTAAGATTCAATTAACTAAGCTTGAAGATCAGCTTGAAGAAATGGATAAGTTGAAAATCTGAGAGAAAGACTTTGAAAGTGTTGGAAACCTATAATATAGAAAAAAATAAGTGCAATAAATGATTACACCCCCAAAAAAAATACCTTATACCAGATTACACTGATACAAGTCACAGAAAATACTTAGAACAAGCGGCAACACTTGCCCCAGAGACTGAAAAGTACAGTAAAGTACCCCAGAAACTACCCTTGGGATGATCTGTTCAAAGGTGCCTTATTAAAGGTCTGCCCCAGATTTACCCAGTAAAATCCAAAATTAAAGAGTGTTCTTTATTATATTTTTATTTTATAAATTTTATAAGAAAAGAAAAAAATTTGAGCCACCCAGGATGAGAGCTATCCAATGGTACCCTATATGTTGATCTTTTTTTATTATAATTGTTGTTATATGTTAAATATTGTTAATTATCAAAAAAGACCCTTGTTATCGAAACTAAAAGACAAAAAACATGTAGAAGACTAAGATTCCATCCCCCCATATGATTCTCCTGCTCCAGACCTTTCCAACAATACCCTACATGCATATGATCTACAATAAACTATTGATCTAGTAAGCATAATAACTTTCTAACCAAATTTTGCCACAATAGCCAAACTTTTGGCACAGTGACCAAACTTTGCACTGGTGATCAGAATTTTCTACAGTGACCAAACTTTTCACTGGTGATAAGACTTTTCTACAGTAACCAAACTTTGCACTGGTGATCAGACTTTTCAACAGTGCCCAGACTTTTCTGCAGTGACCAAACTTTTCCACAGTGCCTAGACTTTTCTGCAGTGACCCAACTTTGCCACAGTGCCCAGACTTTTTGCACCAATGACCAAACTTTGCCACAATGACCAACTTTGCCACAGTGACTTTGCTTTTGCACCGGAAAATCACCGGCGCGAACCGGAGCGCACCGGAGCGCACCGTAAAAAAATGGCTACTCCATGAGCACACTGAATCCACCAAAAAATACCAAGAGAGCCCTTGAAAATCCAGTAAAACCAATACCCAATCTATGAAACCATCAAATAACAATAGGAATACCAACATATATCCATTCCAAAACACCATAAATCCTCCAAAAAATCACCATAAATCCTCCAAAAATCACCATAAATCCACCCAAAAAAAATTCATTTAACTCCCTTCAACCAAATTAACACCTGCTAACACCATGATTTTCTTTCAACCAAGGTCCAATCGAATTTCCACCTAAGTAGCCTACCCAGATTTGGAATGCCACAACGGATGCAATTAATATTTATTTTCACTTATTTTTCAAATTCAATCCACTTATCCATATCATTTGTTCACATAAGGTTAAAAAACTAAATTTCAGCTGTTATGGACACCTTTTTTATCACTTATTATTATTTTTGTCACTAAGTTGACATTTGGCTACAAAAGTGTTAACAACCAAGCGTATATTTCTGAAAAACAATATGCACACAAAATCAGTATTTTGATATTTTAAACTTGTTAAAACTGGGTATATATGTTTTGGAATTTAAAAATATCCAATACCACTTTTCTAGCTTTAATTTTTTATTATGTACATATACATTTCGCACTGTCAAAAAATTAATGCCAAATGGCATGTAAAAGAGTAGCGCAAATTTCAATATCTCATCTCATCTTATTTCTTATTAATTCAAACCAGTCAGTCTCCCGCTGGCTGGTAGTTTATTTCCTATAGTAGCCAATGTTGCTTAAAGCAACATTGGCTGCACAATCACATTAATACCTCCCAGCCAGTGTTATCTGGCTGGGAGATGAATAAAATATTATTGCAACAAAAGTTGCTACAAGTGACTTTGGTTGCTTTAAAAAAAGACTTGCAGCCAGTTTTATACTGGCTGCAAGTTATTAATATATAAAAAAAAGAGAGCAAAGTTGCTGCATGCAACTTTGCTTGCTTTTAAACACAACATCTTGCAGGCAGTTTTAAACTGCCTGCAAGATGTATTATAAATTTGACCAAAGCCACTTTTAGTGGCTTTGGTCTTTTTTTCATTTTTATTAAACGCTGCCAGCTTAATGCAGGAAGCAATTTTTTTTATTTTTTTTATTTTTCAATCCCAAGCCACAGGAAGTGGCTCGGGTTATTTTTTCGTTTTTTAAAATTATTACCAGCCAGGCTCCCCCTGGGTCTTAGGTTATCTGACATTTAAAATCTTGTAAAAAAGTTTAGAGGAAATATAAAATGCATATACTTTGATCCATTATGAATTATGAGTGGTAGAGGATTGATGAAGGGATTAATAGCTATAAAATAAAATGGGCCATTGCTGATAAGAAGAGTTCTAAAACAATAGATATTTTCTATGAAACTGAGATGGGATGGAGTAAATTAGGGGGTCTCAAAATTGATCAAATATTCCACATAATCACACCATAAAATAATTACCAAACACCCCATCAGAAAATGAAAAACACCTGCCCTAGACAAGTGTATTTTGATGGTGTGTTTGACCTCAAACACACCTTCTTTTGGGAAGAAAAAGACATCAAAACACTTCACTCCTTCATCTTGATCAGTCAGCACTAGGTATAGACAAGCCATCTCCTTAGATTCTTTTTCACCTAATTTGAAAGGGCTTATTATTCAACATGTGAAAAACGTTGTAGACAATCCTATAGTACTAGCTATAGGCCTTGACCAAGGGAGTTGGAGAAAAACCAGAGAGAAAATCCCCTGTCCCTTTAGAAAAATAGAGTGAGATTTACTTGCTAAAGTAAGTTGGTTCCTGTTTTGCTAAAGACCCCTTTTAAACACACTTGACTGCTTGATGAGCCAAGAAAGTAGTCACTAGATAGACTACCAGACCAAAGAACTGAAATGTAGAACAAAGTCCACACCAGAGACAGCAAAGATACTTGATGTATGCTTCAAATCCACACCAGAGACAGCAATAATACTTGCTATAGCTTGCAAGACTATAACAGATAAAACAGTTGCTAAAGTTAAGTTAAATGAAAAACTCACTTGCAACAAACACAGCCAATTGTGGCCAGAAAACAGTGAAAACTGAGTGAGGAACAATGAGATCACCTCCGGATGGTTGTATGATGATTAAGGTTGCCCCAAACTGTCTTATTCACTATGTACACACAGACCACTAACTAAGAGCCCATGCGCACCCACCAATCTGGCACCTGTACCTGCCAAATTGCATAAAAAACCCTCCTGGAGCGCTCCCCAACCTCCTAAAACAGAGGCAGGCAGGCCACCCGACGTCGGAGATGCCGCCTGAAGCGGCCCGGCCTCCCTGAAGCCAGAAAACCAATAAAAACCACTAATCTACTTAGAAAAATTAGCTACAACTACTAAAACCTTTAAAACACGGAATTTCACTATAACAACATTGTGACATGAAATATAGAGAAAAATTAGCTCTATCAAATGGTACTAAGCACTTAACCCTAAGACTTAAGGTTAGCCCGTAAAACACGAAAAACAAAATTAAACAGCAATCTTTTATAAATGAAAGATGAGGAAATGACCCCTTAAACCTCAGAATATGAAAAATGTCTTCAAGACATAAAATATAGAGAAAAACCAGGGCTATCCAATGATAGTACCCACATACCCGCAGACCCAATATCAACGGAATAAAACCAGAAAAATACCAAATTCCTTAACAGATGTCAATTAAGACATGCACAAACAGCGCCAAATCACACAACAAAGGCCCCTGCCAATGTTGGAAGACCACATCCTCCCTCCAATTGAGAATGTCCGCATTCTTTCTTCATCCAACCACCATGTTTAACCTCCTTTCCAAATCTGCCTCTGAAATGGGCCCCTGCCAATACTGCATCAACAATAATTTAATCTGTGCCATAACACCACCTTTTCATCCATACAGAACGTCCTGCGATGTCTGCCACTCCAGAAAGAAGACTTGCCACAGACCTGGTCCACTTTCTTCTACAACAGATTCACCTCCGCCTCAACCTGGTCCTTCATCTGCCAGCACCAAAAGATCTAGGCCATCCATCCTGATACCCAGATTAATCAAAAGGCTACACCCTTCCCAGAAGAGTGCCACAACCCATAAAGCAACTAGTTCCACCATCCCTAGTCCATCTGATGGTAAAGAACATTCATTCCTTCCTTCAACTTTAAAACTGATGACTTCTCAGTTCCTTCCTCTTCTGATAGTGATGATAACAATGTAGGATCCATTGCACCACCAACACCAAAGCACTTGCCCACTATCAAGGCCAAGTTCCAACAACACACATCTCAACAGAAACAACTTCTGCTTCACTACTTCCAATCCACTCCTGCTAGAGATCCACAGGACATTGAGAACAGAAGACACCTCATTCACCAGTTCAAGGCTAATTCTGAACACTTCATTTAATCTCTTGATTCACTCTGTAATTCCACTAGTACTTGAGTTTGATTCAGAAAAGAAAAATTGACCACACCCTCTACAGGATGTAACCACAACAACCCTCAGTTTTAAGTCTTGGGGGACCATCCTCATTTTATAGTCTTGGGGGACTCAAAAAAACCTCAGTTTAAAGTCTTGGGGGACTCAAAAACCTAAATCATAAACCCAGAACCAGAGATCAACCACATTAAGACACAGAGAAAAAACTAACATTCTGGGGTAATTGTGAATAGAGCTGCCAGCCCATCAATTACCCCCAAACTTGCCTTTGCTAAATTTGGAGGCTCCCCCTGTGGATACCCTCCACCAATCTTTCAAAACAACTCCAACAACAAAAACTTTTCCCTCAGTTTATAGTCTTGGGGGACTTACAACCCTCAGTTTAAAGTCTTGGGGGACTAACACAGTGTTCAGTTTAAAGTCTTGACGGAATACTTCTTGACAAAATCTTGAAACCAGCCAGTTTAAAGTCTTGGAGGACTAATAAATTTTCCAGTTTAGAGTCATAGAGGACTGACAGAATCTTGCATGAATCTGACCCAGCCAATTTCATGCAATACACACACACAGACAGACCCACGGAGCGTCCACCTTCACTTCATCTTCTACTCATCACTGACAAAATCTTCTCTTATCCTTTTCATCACCTTTCACACCACAAATCATGTCTGGATCCCCTGCTGTTGACTCCTCTACTCTTCCTTGCTTCACTGCTCCAAGGGACTATGCCTGCAAACAGTGCATACACATGTGCAGACCTTGCACATTCACTCTTCCAAATCCAGAAGCCAAATTCTACAACAGGGCTTGTGACTCCTGCTATTCCAAAAAAAAGAAATGTGACAGAGATGCCCACTATCCTATTCCTCCGCCTTCTCCTTCTCACAAGTACATCTCCAGATCCCCTACCAGGTCTCCAGAACTTGGTCCATCCTCTTCCTCTCTATCTTCAGCTCCTTCCAGAAGATCCATAAGCTCAGCTTCCCGCACTCTTCCAAAAAGACCAGCCTTAGCTTCTCAAGAAACTGCTTTTATCACTGCTAAATTAGCTCCAAAAGCTTCAAAATCAACCCCTAGGCTTCTAGACCGCGTCCAGGTGGCCCGGACAACGTCAGGCGGCCCGCCCGCCTCACCAAACAGCGAAAATCAGGGCCAAAACCTCCAAAAACGGCCAGAAAATAGCCAAATTCATCCAGATAACAATAACAACTCAACCCAACTACCTCCTACTGCTCCCAGAGAAATGCAATCCACCCTTCCAAAGTACAAAAGTACCAAAATTTCCCAGATTTCTAAGAGAACTGCCAGAGAACCCCAAGAAGAACCAAGAACACCACACACTGCTCCACAACAACAACTTTGTCCCCAAATAAGACAAAGAAACTACACCTCTCCTCTGTCAGCAAACTACTCTTCTGACAGTTCCATCTCTTCAAATTCTCCATCCAGAAAAGAGCAGTCTGCTTCCAAATCCCCCTCTCCTGCTCCATCTTTTAACAACCCTGGTACTCCATCACCAGCACCTCTTCCAGCTGAATCCAATAGAAATAACAACCACAACAACAACCACAATCTCACTGCTCCAACTAGGCCCCAGGAACCTCATCATCCCAGTTCACCTTCTCAGGATCCTTCAGAGGAAGACCATGAGAATCCATATCTTTCCCTAGTTGATCCACCCACTATGACCATAACAAAATCGTCAGAGATCCAAATCCCAGCTGCTTACAGATTTGATGAGCTTCCAATCTGTAAGTACCAAATTAATTATTCCATTTCTTCAACAAAAATAATTACTGATCCAATTCTTCTTGTCTAGTTGGCACCCCTCCTCCTGAATCTATTATTGGAGTTGGCCAAACTCTTGAAACATCTTTGACCCTGGATTATGGAGACATGAAGAAACACCTAAGCACCATGTGTTCCAACATGCTAAAAGCCTTTGCCCTCCATGGACCCTTGAATGACTTTGAAAAATCCTTGAGAAAGCGCCTACTGGACGACCACTGGAAAATGTCTAGGATCATTAAACACACCCTCCAGCACCCATTCCTGCCTCTTCTTCTTCCTCCTCTGAGCTTCCCTCTAATCCAATCCCTATAATCTCTCCAGCAGGATGCACTTCAAAGAACACAGTGCTTCCCACAATCCCATCAAAAATCAAAAACGTCATCACAATCCGGACCAGCCTCCAGAAGCTTCATCATCCAGACAATGAGCTCCTGCAAAAAAGATTAGAAACATAATAATAATATAAAACAATTAATAAAAATAATTTCAGAATTTTTTTTTTTTTTTTTATGTTTTTTTTTTTTTTTTTTCTTTATGTTTTTTTTTTATGTTTTGTATCTACTAATATACTAAAATTAAAAATTAATAAATGAAATGAAATGAAATAAAATAAATGAAATAAAATAAAATATAAAAAATAATACAAATGGTATCCCCCAGCCAATTGATGAGAATTAAAAATTAATAACTAAAATGAAATGAAATAAAATAAATGAAATGAAATAAAATAAATGAAATAAAATAAAATATAAAAAATAATACAAATGGTATCCCCCAGCCAATTGATGAGAATTAAAAATTAATAAATAAAATTAAATGAAATAAAATAAATGAAATAAAATAAAATATAAAAAATAATACAAATGATATCCCCCAGCCAATTGATGAGCTGATCCCCTGATATCTTACCCACATCCAAGTGCACCTTGATGTGGATACACAATTAAATATTTTAAATGATTAACAGAAAACAAAAATCAAAATATTTAGAAATTCAGAAAATAATAAAAAAAATAATGAAACACATAAACACATGAAATAAATAATAATTAAAAATAAGAAAATAGCGTTGCCCGGCCAATTGATGAGCCTTTCCCCACCAATGCTTGCCCACATCCAGGTGACCCTGATGTGGTAACACCCTATATTTTGACTTTATAATTTTAAACAACCCCCATAAAAAAATTAAAAGAAAAAAAGAGAAAAAAGAAAATAATCTAAAACTGCTATCTAGCAAAAACATAACTGCAAAATCAAAGAAGGCCCAGCTCCATAGATGGTCCAATAAGCGAAAGTCCGGTCCATAGAAATGATCACTGGGTGGGCTCCCTCCAATAAGTAAAAATGATGGGAGACCACCAGTGATCCACCACCAATCTGAAAGAACCAAAGATAAAAAAGCCAGTCCCAAACCAGTTTAAAGTAATAGCGGACTTAAAACCTGAATAATAAACAACAGAACTAGAATTCAACTAGGAAAAACAAAATACTTGAGACAGACATTCTGGGGTAACTGTTCTACACAGCAGCCAGCTCATCAGTTACCCCCACACTTGCTGAAATAAAATCTAGAAGCCCCCCCTGGGTACCTTCTAACAAAAACACAACATTCAACACAAAAAAACAAAACCAATAAGAGTGAAGAGTCCGGCGCTTGAAAACCAAAGGAAATTCCAGTTTAAAGTCATAGAGGACTAAAACCTGTAAAAAGAAACCAATACTAGGGCTCAACCAAATTAAGAGAAAGGGTTGGAAACAGACAATCTGGGGTAACTGTTGATAGAGCAGCCAGCCCATCAGTCACCCCTACACTTGCCAAGATCAAATCTAGAAGCTCCACCCATGGGTACCCTCTAACAAAAAGTTTCCAACAAACAGATGCATAGCATCACCACAAAAAAACCAAAATTTAAGAATGGTCCGTAGTTTATCCTCATTGCGGAGTCAATCTTTTTCATGCCTAGTGCCTCTGGGATAAAACCTCTTCACTTGGTCCGCAGCCACCCTCTTTTTCAAGACTGCACCATCCACTTCTTCCAAAACATAAGAACCTCCAGACGCCTGAGATCTGACTCTGTAAGGTCCATTCCATCTGTCAGAAAACATTTTGCCCCACTGACTCTCCAAACTTCTATTATACACCAAAACCAAACAACTAGGTTTCAAGGGATTCCTGAGTCTATGAGCCAACTCCTTGTCCCAGTACCTGACTGATTGATTCCTAATCTTCATCATTCTAG
The DNA here is from genome assembly GCA_030280995.1 of Hemileia vastatrix. Classification (NCBI taxonomy): domain Eukaryota; kingdom Fungi; phylum Basidiomycota; class Pucciniomycetes; order Pucciniales; family Zaghouaniaceae; genus Hemileia; species Hemileia vastatrix. The sequence goes on from JASXTE010000005.1 coordinate 26,766,673, forward strand.
AGTACGCCTTCTCTTGACATTCCTCTCTACATTCCAGCTGTTGAATCCTGGCACAGAGCAAATCTTCTGTTGAGTGCAGGTCATCCCAATCAATTCCAAGATAAGAGACAGCTTCCAAGTCCACTGGTAGAACGGCTTTCTGACCAAACATTAACTCATAAGGAGAATAGCCAGTTGTCCTCTTCACAGTGACCCTATCAGCAAATAAAACCAAGGGTAAATAATGCCTCAACTTTTCAGCACTATCTCCACACATCTTCCCCAAAGCATTCTTGATAACTTGATGGCCTCTTTCAACCATGCCTTCAGCTTCAGGATAATAGGGTGTAGCAACTCTAACCCTAGAACCAACACTAGCCACAGCTTCTTTAAATTCGGCACCAAACTCTGGCCCACCATCAACAGTCACCAACTACATCAACCCATACCTATAATTCCACTCCTTCTTCAAAAACTCTGCCACATTCTTGGCAGTCAAATTAACCAGAGGCACTGCCTCAACCCAACCAGATAAATCATCCCTAGCAACAATCAAGTATTTATACCTGCCCTCTTTAATATGGACAGCATTCAGACTGACCCTTCCAAAAACAGTTGATTCACCAGTAGCACGGCCCACCTCTTTAGGTTTCAAGAGACTTCTTCTTTGACATTCTTCACAAAATTTCACCCAACCCTGCACAGCCAACTTCATACCCGGCCACCAAAATCTGTCCGCTACTCTTCTATAAGTCTCCCCAAAGCCTCTATGACCAAGGTCTTCATGCAAAGACTTCAAAACCAATTCTTGACCCTTCTTCTGAGTCACCACCACTTGAGGATTAGGATGTCTCCTTCTCATCAAGTGCCTTCCTGACACATAAAATCCAGGACTCTTCTTCTTGATTGCCAACCAAGTATCATCATCACAAATATCTGGCCTCTCCAAGGTCAACAGATATTCCACCAAAATAAAATAAAACCCAGATTGACCCCAGGTCTCATGTTCAAAATCCAACAAAACAACATCCAAGGGTACAACTCTGTCATCAAAATCACCAGTGTGAACATGAGCCAATTGAGCAGCCCAACCAGGACCCCAATCCTTAAATTTTGGCACGTCCTTCTCTTTCCACTGAACCTTGTGAGAATCCTGTTCACTAACAAAAACACCCTTTTCCAATTTTGAGCTGTCCCAAACAACAACTCCATCTTCATCAACAAAAACACCCTGATCACCAGAATCAAGATCAGATCCAGCCAGTTTAACCTCTTGGGGGAGGTTAGAACAATCATCCAGTTTAGCCTCATGGTGGAGGAAAGAAAAATCTTCAGCACCCTTTGTGCTGGCCCTAACCACTGGAACATCCTCGTCAAACTCTTCAGAATCAGAATCCTTGTCTGTAGGTGGTCTCCTTGATAATCCATCAGGCATAGTAAAAGTTTTACCTGGTTTGTGTACCAGGTCAAAAGAAAAATTTTGAATAAATGCCACCCACCTAGTCATTGGAGCATTTGGAAGACTAGGTGTATTGATCATCTGAACCAAAGATTTTGCATCCACCTGCAGCTCAAAATGCTGCCCCCACAAAACCGTCTGTAGCTTCTTTAAAATTTTAGCTATGCCACACAATTCCAACTTAGGTTGAGAATACCTAGATTCCACCTCATTAAACACCACAGACTCATACCTTACTGGCCTGACCCTCCCAGTCTTATCCTCCTGAGACAAAACAGCACCAGCAGCAATATAACTTGAGTCCACTGCCAGATAAATCTTTCCAGCACCAACACCATAATCCAACTTGTGAAGAATTATATCTTCACCAACAACCTTTTTCAGCTTCTGAAAAGCCTCTTCACACTCTTCAGTCCATTCCCAATCTGCATCTTTTCTGGTCAATTTCCTTAAAGGTGAAGCCAACAAAGAAAAATCCTTAATGAAAATCCTGACATATACACATACACCCAAAAATCCTCTGACTTCAGTAGTATTTTTAGGCCTTGGCCATGCCTGAATTTTATTAATCTTCTTCTTCGCCATAATCTTTCCCTCTTTACACACCGTATGACCCAGAATTTCCAAAGCAGGAACACAACAACAGAATTTTGACCCTGAAATGGTCAAACCAGCCTCTTCAATCCTGAACAACACTCTCACTAGAGTTATTGCATATTCCCACACAAACCTCCTTATTCCAGAGTTCTCCGATAACACCTTATTACCATAATCAGTGGATGGTCCTTTAATTCCACCATCATCAATAAAAATACCAGCATGAGTAGGAACCTCATCCTGCAAAATCCAAGCCATCTGTGCTTAAAAAACTGCCACCGAATTAGTTGCTCCTTGAGGCAACCTAGTGAGCTGAAATCTTCCCAAAGGAGTCTCAAAAGTTTTAAGAGGCCTTGAATCCGTATGTAGTTCCCTCTCATCATAACCACCCGTAATATCACCCAAACCATAACACACCCTTCCAGAAAAAGCTTCAACAAAATTCTCTGCACTTGGCGGCATACCAGCGTCCTTGATAGTGACTCTATTCAAGGCTCTAAGATCATGAACCACCCTCAACTTTCCATTATGCTTCTTTACACAGAACACCGGACTTGAGTAACTGGATTTTGATTGTTCATATAACCCAGTCCTGACTCTTTCCCTAAAAATCTCCACAAAATCCTCTCTGATAGCGGCTGGAATCGGAATAGGTTTGATTTGCCAAGGTTCTTGACAAACAACAGGAATCAAGTAAGGTTCCCCATAAGAGTGCTTCAGAACACCCCTTTCCTCCTCAACAAATGCCACCGCTTTTTCCCTTAGCACAATAACGTGCAACAACAACTTCTTTTCTTCCTCAGACAACCACCCATCAGGACCAAAATTAACAACTTTCAATCTTTCTATGGTCACCCTCGCTGTCTCTACAAATTCTGGAGGATTCTTCACCAAAGGAGTACAGTACGGATCTCTTGAAAAAGGAGGTCTCTTCAAAGGCGGATTCAAACCCACAGGCATAGGCTCATTGACAGGCCTAATCTTCTGCGCTACCTTCTTATACTTTGACGCTCCACCTTCAACTTGAGGGATCTTCAGGAAATCTTCACCACCAGACCTGGAACAAAAACCAAGGGTTTCCCCATTTCTCACATGTGTGGCCAAGGTAATGTTTTTGAAAGGTGTAGAAGAAACCCTAGCGGTGCACAATTGGGAGGACTTACTTTTACACCCCAATCTCACCACTCCAAAACTTTTCCGCAATTCCACATCTTCATCCTGACTTCCAACTTCCAAATCTTCAAATCTTGATTCATCTTCTGAATCACATCTTCTAAAATTGTGCAGTTTATCCTCATGCTGGAGGTCCAAAAATCGATCTTGATGATCTTCTCTCTTCAGAATTTTCTGCAGTTTAACCTCATGCTGGAGGCCCAAAAATATATCTTGACAATCTTCACAAAAATATTTTGCATCTTATTTCTTCATTATCTTCAGATTTTTTTCTTGATTTTCTTGAATTATCTTGAAATTTTTATCTTCTTTTCTTGAGTTTTCTTCTGTCCTACAAAAATAACCAGGGGTTTCCCCAATGCTCACAGGTGTGGCCCAGGTAATGTTTTTGAAAGGTGTAGAATAAACCCTAGCGGTGCACAATTGGGAGGACTTACTTTTAGACCCCAATCTCACCGCCCCAAAGCTTTTCCGCATATCTTTCAATAAAGATATATAACCAATCTTCTTCTTTAAACTTGAATTAAAAATAATTAAGAATCTTGAGAGAGAACAGAGACTTGATAAAAAACTTGATGAATACTTGCAGAGAAGAGAAACATTAAAAAGAGAAAGTTGAAAATCCACTTGGTATATCTCCAAGGGAGCTTACCTACTACAACCTGGGATTTCCTCATCTCGGGGAGAGGTTGTAGCACTAGGGTGATCAGCCCTCATTACTCTAAAAAGACAGACTCTCAATAGAGCCTGAGCCGCACTCCAAAAAACCAGAGGCAGCACCCACTTCCTTCCTTCTCCTGCAGCAGTCCATGCACTGGCACATTGAAGATAAACCAGGCCTAGTCTCCCAACCATCCTCTCCAGGGGATGATAACCTCATGTGAAGCCTCATTTTGTCTTCACCAGTCAACTCCAAACTGATTCCCAAATCAAATTGATAACCAATTCTTTCCTGAAAATCCATCAAGAATGGCCCACCCAAAACTGCTTTTACATTACCTTTAGAAATGTAAAAATGAACCTTCCCTGAGGCTCCCCCAACATCTAACTTCACAAACTCTGAAGTTCCAACCAATTCAGTGACATGGCCACCGATCCCTCTCAAATTCCCACCAATACCAGTTTTGATGGGGAGGCCCATATGAGTTGCCTCAAACAAAGAAATCAGGTTTATCTGAGAACCAGAATCTACCAATGCCCTTGCCTCCCTGCCATTCAGAGTGACATTGACATATCCTGGAGGAGCAGAAAAATGAGTTTCCAACCCCTCACCAAACTTTTCAGCAGAATCACAAATGTATTCTACCTCACCAGAAGAAACCCTTCTCCTGGTCAATAACTTCTTTTGCCTATCAGCCAACCTTGGACTGATAGCATACAATTTCCCATAAGATAGGGAAACCTGACCCTGGTTCATCCTATCCAGGACGGAGTCCATAACATTAACTTGACCAGACACTACTGGCCTCTCAAAGTGAGCTCTTTGCTTCACCACCTTGGTCCTAGAAGATTCTTGAGGACCAGCACCACCAACAGATTTACCATTAACAGGAACCAAACCAGATCCCTCACCAGAACCTCTGACTCCAACAGGCTTTGGCAATGAAGCCAAAGGGACATCCTCCTCAGAGTCAGAATTCACCTCCATTGGCATTGGCTCACCATTCAGGTCCGATGCACCAGAACTAGGGGGGCCCATGTCAGCCATACCCTTCTGCATCTTGTACAGCTCCTCTTTGCTGTACCTCTTCCTAGATGCACTCAGCTTAGGATCACCCTTTAAAGCATTTGGCTTTGGTTGGGCCTGAGAACTGCTCTTAGGCCTACCCACCTTTCCTGCTTCCACATCATAAACACCAGCCAAGCATTCACCACTTGACTGCCCACCACAAGAATACAACTCCAAACCACCAAAAGAAGTAGAAAAAGAGACCTTATTGACCTCCTTCCCCTTTCCCTTGACGTCCTCATCTACCTTAACAGAAGACTTCCCCTGATCAGGAATCACCTCAAACCTTGGCCTCCTTTGATTGACACCACCCCTTCTCCTGACCAAATCAACAGGAGCCTTCCCCTCACTGGGCTTCACAAAAGAACCGTCAGGGAACTTAAAAACCCTGCCATCAAGATCCACTTTTCCTTCAGACACATCTCTGTTTAGTGCCCAACAATCATTGGACCTGTGCCCCCTCCTATTGCAATAAGAACAAACCCAAGGATCATTCCTACCAGCCCTCCTTTCAAAATCTCTTGGCTGTGAAGGTGCCTTATTAACCTTCTTGGCCTCCTAGACAAAAATGTGCAGCTGTTTTGTCAGATCAGCCAACTGCTCCACCATTGGGTCCCTCTCCTGTTTGGGAACCTGCACCAAATTTTTCTCCTCCTTCTTCTCCCTAACTTCCTCTTCAGCCAAAGCCTCACTGACTTTTCTGACATACTTGGCACACCCCTCCTGATAGGTGTCCACAGCCAATAACTTCAAATGGGCCTCAACAGCCTCCTTCACCTTATCCAAGGCAGGCAACTTCTGATCCCCATTAGAAAGAGTCTTCATCAATTCCTTTCTTGACAACTCCTTCAACACATCCATCCTGACATCTCTAGCCAGGGCAGACAAAAAACATCTTTGGCAGCATTTTCATGTGCCAGCTCCTCCACTTCCACCAAGTATTCCACCACAGGATCAAACTGTAGCAGAAACTTCCTGTAACTATGTAAGTTACCAACACCACCATAAGATTGCCATTCACTGACAACCTTGTTCAAGTCCACCATAGTGAACCTGAAACCCCATCTATCCACCATTTCCCTACACAACAATTTCCAATCCCTCTTCTTGTAGCCAGACATGGCCACAATCTCCTTCTCCACTGACCTATCACCAATGAAGAAGATAATCTGCTTCACCATGTCCAGGTAGGAAGCACCATCCACTCCAGCAGCAGTTTCATACTTCTCTAGAAACCACTTGACATCCTCCCCATTAAACTTGGTACCATCCCAAGTTTTAATCCTCACACACTCCCTAAACATCACAGAAGGAGGACCATTCCCCCCACTGACAGTCACCACAGGAATGGCAGAACCAGAAGCCGTTCCTCCTGACCAAAACACCAAAAAGAGCCAACCAAAGAAAACAGATATTCCAAAGAACTAGCAAGTTCTACCCCACGTTGGGCGCCAGAAATGTAGACAATCCTATAGTACTAGCTATAGGCCTTGACCAAGGGAGTTGGAGAAAAACCAGAGAGAAAATCCCCTGTCCCTTTAGAAAAATAGAGTGAGATTTACTTGCTAAAGTAAGTTGGTTCCTGTTTTGCTAAAGACCCCTTTTAAACACACTTGACTGCTTGATGAGCCAAGAAAGTAGTCACCAGATAGACTACCAGACCAAAGAACTGAAATGTAGAACAAAGTCCACACCAGAGACAGCAAAGATACTTGATGTAGGCTGCAAATCCACACCAGAGACAGCAATAATACTTGCTATAGCTTGCAAGACTATAACAAAGAAAACAGTTGCTAAAGTTAAGTTAAATGAAGAACTCACTTGCAACAAACACAGCCAATTGTGGCCAGAAAACAGTGAAAACTGAATGAGGAACAATGAGATCACCTCCGGATGGTTGTATGATGATTAAGGTTGCCCCAAACTGTCTTATTCACTATTTACAAACAGACCACTAACTAAGAGCCCATGCGCACCCACCAATCTGGCGCCTCTACCCGCCAAATTGCATAAAAAACCCTCCTGAAGCACTCCTTAACCTCCTAAAACAGAGGCAGGCAGTCTGCTCGACGTCGGAGATGCCGCCTGAAGTGGCCCGGCCTCCCTGAAGCCAGAAAACCAATAAAAACAACTAATCTACTTAGAAAAATTAGCTACAACTACTAAAACCTTTAAAACACGGAATTTCACTATAACATTGAGACATGAAATATAGAGAAAAATTAGCTCTATCAAATGGTACTAAGCACTTAACCCTAAGACTTAAGGTTAGCCTGTAAAACATGAAAAACAAAATTAAACAGCAATCTTTTATAAATGAAAGATGAGGAAATGACCCCTTAAACCTCAGAATATGAAAAATGTCTTCAAGACATAAAATATAGAGAAAAACCAGGGCTATCCAATGATAGTACCCACATACCCGCAGACCCAATATCCACGGAATAAAACCAGAAAAATACCAAATTCCTTAACAGATGTCAATTAAGACATTCACAAACAGCGCCAAATCACACAACAAAGGCCCCTGCCAATGTTGGAAGACCACAACGTGACTTACCACCACTTAAGCATCCACTTCATCATACACTCACCCTTAGTCTTCATCACCATTCACAAAATTCCTCTTTCAGTCGATTGTAAACTAGAAATAACTGCTACCACTCTAGCCCTGGATCTATTTGTTAACTCAGATACCAACTCCAATGCTGAAATTAACTTGGCTTACATGTGTAACATGTGTAACATGCTGAATAATCACTACTTCTATTCCAGAACACTTTCCATACAACACTTACCACAATTTAACCTTGATGTTCCTTAAAGCATTCCTGAAATTAGCTTTAAACAGATATTTGGCACAACTTTGCCTGGATTTCTCAGTTACTTGAACTGATAAAAGATCACTCAATTTTCAGAAATGATTCTTGTTGTCCATAAAGAGATCCTCCTATTCAAATCTGTGTTGCACTTTGTCATTTTAGTTCAAATTAAAATGGTGGCACATTTACCCATCTTGAAAACCTCTTCCAGATCAGAGATGGAAATATATATTTTGATTGTAAAAAAATGCTTTGAATCTCTCTTATATGCATTGCATGTGTCTACTCTTGCTAATTTTTAGGATTTCAGTTGATTAAATGTTTTGTATTTAAAATATAAGTAATGTTTTTCTCCATATCTACATGACTAAAATTCATTCTGGATTTCTATTAATAATTTGGTTAAATATGGTTTTTCAACAGCTTTATTAATCAACCCTTATGCACAAGATACATAAATTAACAAATTTTTTTTTACTAAATCTAGAATTTTGGCAATACCCTCCCCTGCATTTCACTATATTAGGGGGTGGCGATTGCCATTTTTTTCATGTCAAAAATTTTTTTTATGTCTGAAAAAAAAATGGCAATACCTCATACTGAATTTTACTGTGGGAGGGGGTGGAGATTGCCAATTTTTTCATGTCAAAAATAATATTTATGTAAGAAAAAAAAATTCACAATACCTCCCCCTGCAATTTACTGTGGGAGGGGGTAAAGATTACCAAATTTTCATTTTAATTTCATAAATTCTTAAATAAATCAATAAAAAAATATAATCAGCCAAGTAAAAGTAATGGGATTCACAATTACACCTACTAATGATTTCAGATGTGACCAACGCCAAATAAATCATATGACAAGCAATTTATTGACAATTCATCCATTCAATACAAATAAATAATTAAATGAACTAATTTATACAGCAGTGAGTCTCAATTGCACAAAAGTTTTATTTGATTGATTATATTTAATAATTGATAATTTAAAAATTTATGAAATAAAAAAAAATTGAAAATCTTCTAATTACCATATTTAGAACACCTCCCTAAAGATTTAATATAAATAGGGCCCTTCCCCCTTGCTTTACTTACCTGGTTTATCAGACTTTGGTTGATTTGGAATGAAAAACCAAAATGAGTAAGTGTTTCACAAGATTCCAAAAAAATGATAACACTTTTTACAAGATATCAAACAAGGAGTTTCCTTGGTAGTTTGATGATTATCTCTTGGATTTTTGATTGATGATTATGCTGAGAAGAGTACCAAATAGATTTGATGATTCCATCTCCTGAAAAAAACTCAAAACATCAACAAATCAGGGAAAAAATGATTTATTAAGAATAAAAATTGAGGAAACAAATGATAAAAAACAGTTGAGGAATAGATATACCTTGGGAGTGGTACAATGAAAAGTATCAGAAAAAACATTCATATTATGGAATATCAAAATCCAAAAATTTAAATTAGTTTACATAAAAAGACTCAACTTTAAAAGTAGATATCTCAGAAATTTCTGAGCCAAAATTGATTATGCTTTCTGGAAATGAAATTCATGCCTATAGAGAACCTGTAATCAAAATAATATGAGATTTGAATGAACCAAAATCTAGCAAATGTTAATATTCATCCTCATAAAATAAAATTACAAAATTAAAAGGAATCATCCAAAACTGATATTTAGCTGATCAAATCAGAGCCAAAAGCCTGAAGTAGTATTTGAAATAGATTGCATAAGACCTATATGCATATTATGCAACATTGAACTTAGAAAATGTAAATTAGTCCATGAAACAAGATTCAACTTTGAAAGCAGTTATCTCAGCAACCACTGGACCAAATTCAACACCATTTGCTGGAAATAAAATCCATGATTCTTCATATTCTTCCAACAAAAGGATATGTCATTTAAAAAACCCTAACCCTATTTCTGACCTTTTATTTCTGACTTAAAAGAAAATCAAAAAAGGGTAATAAAATTTAAATCCAGGTATTATCAATGGTCTAAAAAGATCTATTTTAGCTACCTATGTTTTTTATAAGTATTATATTTGTTCCAGAGTAAGACCTACTTGAGAATATTAAAATAAAGTTGATGGAAGTTTGAGCCAAGTGGATGATAAATATCTCAAAAACCAGTGAGCCAAATCAGATGTTGCGTGGTGGATATGAGAGCTAGGCTTCTGTAGAACCTTCTTAAAAGTGGAAATGTGATTTGAGAAAACAAAAAAATAAATAGAAACAATAACAAAAACAAATTCAGAAAAAGAACATCAGTTAAAATTGAAAAAAGATGGTGGGAGGATGACTTACCTGATGAGATGTCTTCAAAGATGTAAAAGGACCAGATAGAAGCTCAGGAAGTGATGGATAAAAGAAATATAAGAAAAGTTAAGGAAGTGAGAGAAGATGAAAAAAAGGATATGAGAGATCATTGAAAAACAGAAGAATGAATAATTATGTAATTTCTGAAATATCTAACTTCATGTTGAGATGATTAACCAAAATGAATCAGGAAGGGAAAAATTATGCTTTCAGTGAAAATTCAAAATAATAGTCAATATGCAAATATAAAACAAACCCAAGTGGAGAGTACATGCAACTTGATCATTTTGAGAGCATGAAAAAAGGATTTAAAAGGGTTGTGTTGAAAATTTTGTAGTGTTCTTGGCATGATGACTAAGTTTTGAGGATATAAATTTGTTCAGGAATTGTCGTTAATGAAAGTAATGAAAAGCTCAAAATTTACTGTGGCACCATGTGTAAAAATTTGTATCAAAAAAGTGGGAGGGGAAAGATGTGATGTGTGGTGAGTTGGGAGGATCTGTAGATTGGTTGGCTGTGCTGTGGTTGGAAAATTTTCACTAAAGTAGGACATATTTGACCCCATGTTTAAGATCTCATGTACCAAATCAGCCATGTTTCATCGTGTGTTTATGTGGTGGTTTTCAAATGAAATCCACCCGGAATATTTGTTCAAGTTTGAGACCCCCTATTAATAATTAGATGGGTAGAGGAGGAGGAAGAGATCCTTAAGAAGATGAATAGAATAGTGCTTTAAAAATTTTTTACAGATAAATATTAAATTGAAATAAATTTTGTAAATATTTTTGTCATTATATTGGTTTCCACTTTTAAATGCAGTTACTATTTCACATGTACTCATACCAAAACTTGGTAAAGTGATTTATATAAGCATTAAATATTTACATCGGAAAACTTGCATATTAATTTCCATAACAACCATTCAAGTTATACACTTTAAGGACTATTTTTTTTTATATAAATATAAATACTTCTTTTAGTTGAGTAACTGAAGATTTTATTTTCAATAGCCTGTAGGTCTTATATTTTAGGTGAAATTTCAAAAATTATACAAAATTTAGTTTTGCAAAGACTTAATAGATTAGAAGTGAGAAGTGACTATAATTTTTTTAAAATTTGAAAATAGGAATGGCATTAGTTATTTCAATCCCTTAATATTTGTGATCAAAAAATTTGCTAAATTTATCTATTGTTACAATTATGTAGTAAAAGATATTATTATTGTAAATTAAATTTACTTTCATAATTTTATGGTTTATCTTTTGAATGCAAAGTAATGATTAGGTATGTTAAGGAATAATTTTCTTCCTCTAAATTGATAATAATATTGCATATTCAAAAGCTTATGTTGGATAAATGTGTACTCAATGTGTGCTCAATGAAGGATAAAATCATGGTTATAGTTGATCAACTTATGCATAACTTGAGATAAATTGAGGTTTGTTTTTGGACCAATCTGAGAATAAATGTAAACCTAACTCTAATTTACTTATGTTTATAAAGTATTCATAACCCTGGCATAATTAAGGGACACTCTAAATTTCAAGAGAGGGGATTGCTAGCAATTCACCCCTAGATTTCCCGTGGTGTCTCTGTTAAATTAATGCTTTCAAGATTAATTTAATTTCAAGTCTAAAAGGAAAGATGGGGTCTATTTCTGTGGAATGGAAAAGTTTTGGGACAGTGAGATTGGGGTCTAAAAGTAAGTCCTTCCAATTTTGCAGCTCTAGGATTATTTCTACACCTTTCAAATTAATATTACCTTGCCCACACATGTGAGCGATTGTGTGACCCTGGTGGCTGTTTTAGGAATGGTGCCCCATCAAGAAACAAAGAAAAAGACTTCAAGATAGTTGAAGATAATCCAAAAAGAAAAACTGAAGATAAAGAAGAAAGAAGATCAAAAAAATATATTTTATGACTATTTGGTTGAAGTAGTGAAGAGTGATGGAATTGAGGTTGATGGTGAGGAGGAGGATGAGAATTTGGAATGGAAAAGATTTGGGGAAGTGAGATTGGGGTCTCTAAGTAAGTCTTCCCAATTGTGCACCACTAGGTTTTCTTCTACACATTTCAAAAACATTACCTTGGCAACACCTGTTAGAATTGGGGAAACCACTTTTTAATTTTGTAGGAAGATTAAAGAAGTCCCTGTTGAAGATGAAGATTTGGAAGAGGATGCTGCCAAGTACAAGATGGTAGAAGTAAAAGTTAGCCCTTTCAATGAGCCTATACCAGCTGGGATAAAACCACCTTTGAAGAGGCCTCTTTTGTAAAAAGATTCTTATGTGACACCCTTAGTGATGAATCCACCTGATTTTTTTGAAATTGTTAGTATTACTGGGGAAAGGTTGGTGGTGAATTTCAGCCCTAATTGGTGGTTACCTAAGAGGAGATGAAGTTGTTGTTGTATGTGATGATGTTGAGGAAAAATGAAATTGCTTTTTTGGAGGAGGAAAGAGGTAACTTGAAACATTCTTATGGTTCACCTTATCTGATTCCAGTTGTTTGTCATTTGCCTTGGAAAATCAAACAAATTCCAATTCCTGCCACTATAAGGGATACTTTTTTGGAGATTTTTAGGGAACTTTTCAAGACAGGGTTCTATGAACCGTCAACTTCAAGTTAATCTAGTCCTGTGTTCTCTTTCAAGAAGTAAAATTTCAAGCTTAGGGTGGTTCATGATCTCAGGGCCTTGAATAGAGTGAATATCAAGGATTATGGAATGCCACCAATTGCAGAGAGTTTTTTGTAGGCTTTTTTAGGAAGCATGGGTTATAGTTTGTGAGATATAATGGTTGTTTACAATGAGAGGGAACTACATGTAGAATCTAGGCCTCTCACTACTTTTGAGGCTCCATTGGGAAGGTTTCAATTGACCGGTACCTCAAGGGGCTACTAAATCTGTTGCTTTCTACCAGGCAAATATGGCTTGGATCTTGAAGGATGAAGTACCAACTTATGATGGTGGAATTAAAGAGCCAACATCTGATTATGGTAATGAGGTATTGAAGGAAAACCCTGGCATTTGGAGGTTTGTGTGGGAGTATTCTGTGACACTAAAGAGGATTTTTTTTAGGATAGAGGAGGCTTTTTTGACTGTCTCTGGATCAAAGTTTTGCTTTTTTGTACTAGCATTGGAGATTTTGGGTCATGTGGTGTGTAATGAGGGTAGGATTATTGCAAAGAAGAAGGTTAATAAAATTCAAGCATGGCCAAGACAAAAGAATACCACTGAAGTCAGGGGATTCTTGGGTTTTTGTGTTTATGTGAGGATGTCTATTAAAGACTTCTCTTTGTTGGCTGCTCCTTTAAGGAAGTTTACCAGGAAGAATGTTTATTGGGAGTGGGATTTTGATTTTTGAGGAGGAATTTGTGAAGTTGAAGGTGGTAGGGGAGGATATTGTTTTGCATAAGCTGGATTATGGTTTTGGGGCTGGGAAGATTTTTTGGCTGTGTATTTAATTTTTATTTCTGTTGGTGTTGTTCTGTCTCAGGAGGATTAGGATGAGAAGTTCAGGCCAGTCAGGTATCAATCTGTTGTGTATACTGAGGTCGAATCAAGGTACTCTCAGCCAAAATTGAAGCTCTGTGATGTGGCAAAAATCTTGAAGAAGTTTCAGACTGTTTTGTGGTGGCAGAATTTTGAGCTTCAGGTTGATGCTAAATCCTTGGTGCAGATGATAAACTCTCCTAGTCTTCCTAATGCTCCTATGACTATGTGGGTTGCATTTATTCAGCACTAATCCTTTAATTTGGTACACAAGCTAGGCAAAACATTCACAATTCCAGATGTATTTTCAAGAAGGTCACAAACAGATGAATATTCTGAATCAGAAGAGTTTGAGGATGTACTTGTGTTAAGGGAAAGCACAAGAGGTTCTGAAACTATTTTTATTCATCCAGAAAGAGGTCAAACTGCACAATTCAGACCTCCCCAAAGATTTTATACTAGCTGGATATGATCTTTATTCTGGTGATAAGTATGTTTTTGTTGATGAAGAAGGGGCTTTTGTTTGGGATGGCTCAAATATAGAGAATGGTAATTTTGTGGTTACACTGTATTCTCAAAAAATACAGTTAAGAGAGAAAGACATGCTTTAATCTAATGACTGGTCTCCTGAATTGACTGGTCAATTGGCTCATGTGTATACTGGCAAATTTTATGACAGGGTTGTGCCCCTGTATGTCATTCTGTTGAATTTTGAAGATGATACTTGGGGTTAGTCTGTGTTATATTTTTAAATGGTGGAATATCTTTTGACCTTGGAGAGGCCAGATAGCTGTGATGATGATACTTGGCTGGAAATCAAGAAAAAGAGTCCTGGATTCTATGTGTCAAGTAAGAAGGTTGATGAGGAGACATCCAAATCCTCAAGTTGTGGTGACTCGGAAGAAGGGTCAGGAAGTTTTTTCGGAGTCTTTGCATGAAGACCTTGGTCATAGGGTCTCCGGGGAGACTTATAGAACAGTAGCTGATAGATTTTGGTGGCCTGGAATGAAGTTGGTTGTTCATTTTTGGGTATAATCTTGTGAAGAATGTCAAAGAAGATGTCCCTTGAAACCAAATAAGGTTGGCCATGCTACTGGAGAATCAACTGTCTTTGGAAGAGTCAGTCTGGATGTTGTTCATATTAAAGAGGGCAGGTGTAAATATATGATTGTTACCAGGGATGATTTATCTGGTTGGGTTGAGGCAGTGCCTCTTGTTAATTTGACAGCCAAATATTTGGCAGAAGATTTGAAGAAGGAGTGGATTTATTGGTATGGCCTGATGAAATCGTTCACTGTTTATGGGAGAACAGAGTTTGGAGCAGAATTCAAGGAAGCTGTTACTAGTGTTGGGTCCAAGATCAGAGTGGCTACTCCATTGTCACGCTCCATGTGACACTTGAAGCAAAAGTAGCTCATTAAATCAATAATAAGAGGCTCAAATCTATACTCGAAGCGCAGAAAGTAATTCTCCATAGCAACTGTGACTTTCCTTTGTGTACTCGCTATTCAACCACGCTAGCCTAAACTCTAAATCTAAATTAGTCAATATCTCAATAGTGTGTCTCAGTCTTTTCTTCAATAAGCGACGCACAGTGCAACAGTCAATGTAATGGTGCGCTAGAAGGTTTATTAAATGTCTGAGAATTATTAAAAGGGGTAGTAAGCATGGACGGAATGGATAGTGGAGGATTAAGGGGTTAACGGATGTTAGTGAGGAGGGTCTAGGTGTAATGGATGTATTTTTAATGGTCTGTGGTGTGAGGAATAGTGGATGGGTATTAGGTCAATGCGAGGAGGAGTAAAGGATATAAAAGGGGTTGGGTTTTTGGTTTGATATTCCTTAGAATTAAATTATAAAATATATTTATATTTAATAGTGGTAAAAGCTTTAAGTTAAATCATTATTATTGTATCTTTCTTTATTTTCTCAATAATCATTCCTAAATCCTAAATCTTGATTGTTGAGTTTCCAACCCTTTGTGAGATCTTAAGAATTTTAATATTACCTTTCAATTATATTAGAATCCTTCTTGAACATAGCTCAAAGCAGTAGTTCTTCCCTCGAGTCATCTTTGAATTACTTCCTCGAATCATTCCTCTGTACTTCGAAGAAGTCTCTAAACTCCTCATCTCACTTACAGGAACATCCTCGACCTTGTGCGTAGGTCATCCAGTGACAGTATAATTTAATTCTCCGTAGTTCTCATTCTTTGCACTACTACGTCCCTTTTCAGGTGTTTTCTCTAAATTCTTAAAATGGCACCTGTTCAACGCACTCCTCCTACAGGCACTACTACTAGAGCTCGCTCCAGAGGCAGGCCAACAGCCACTTGGCCTGTTTCCCACACTCACTCCTTGGAGCCACTCGACCTTAGGGAACAGCAACATTCAGTCCAATCTGTAGAAGACATCCCACAAGATTTTGATGATTCTAGTGATGATGAAGAAGGAGAGGATACAATGCACAAGGCACCATCCGCCCCTGCTAATCACCCTTCTGGTCAACCTTCAGAACCTGGACCATCTAATTCTCTGGAAGATTTCATGAGACTTTTCATGAAGACTCTTTCAAATTCAACGTCTTCAGAGGGATCTAAGTTCAAAACTCCTTCTATGAAATCTCCTTATAAATTTGATGGAGAACATCCAGACAGATTGTGGCCCTTCTTGCAAACCTGCAAGCTCCTGTTCCATAATTACCCTTGAACCTTTAATAACGACTGATTGAAGGTTGTTTACGCTTCTTCATTCCTAGCCGGGAAAGCAGCAAGATGGTTCAAACCTTATCTTCTCATGCTCTCTTTCACCAAAACCCACTTATTTATTAATAACAGAAAAATGTTTGAAGACCAACTCTTCACGTTGTTTGGTGACCCTAATGAAACTGACAACGCAGAAATTAAACTTGATTTTCTTCGCATGAGTGATAATGGGAAAGTCTCTGAATATATCTCAAACTTCAGAGCGCTTCAAACCCAAGTAGGTTGGAATGATGCTGCCCTTAAGTATCATTTCAAGAAAGGACTTCCTTCAAGGATTCTGGATCAGTTAAATCTTCATGGTCAGAAGATGACTACTTTAACGGATTTAATGGATTGAACCCTTGAACTTGAAAGCGTTTACCAAGGATGACTTCAACATCATCGATACGCCAACAAATCTCAAGGCCTAAATTTTAAATCGGGACCTTCTTCACACCCACGGACAACTCAATCTTCCTCGATTCAATCCAAACCCAATAAGGGAAAGGACAAACCTGGACCAAAAAGATCGACCCCAGGCGATATCAGTAAAGTAATGGATCCTAAAGGGGAACTTAAAGAAGCTGAGAGGAAGAGGCGAGCAGATAATGGGTTATGTATGTATTGTGGGGGTAAGAACAAGCTGGAAGATTGTGTGAAATTGAAGGAAAGAGAAGGTACTAGTTTGAAGTCAAAAAACTAGTAGATATTTTACTCATGTGCAAAGCAAACTATCTTATCTCTCCCAGTGCACAGAACCTCCATGCCTTAAGGACTGGAGTTGCCTTAAATCGCTTGAGATTCATTCTTTTTAAAGAGGATATCCCCTTCAGTTGTCTTATAGACTCTGGAGCTTTAATTTATTTTGTCAGTTTGTCTTTTGCCAAGAAGTTACAGCTGAAATTTACAGATATTGATCGAACTCCAATTTATTTGGTCGAATCAGAGGAACCCAAATATTGGGTCAGTAAGAAAGTTTTATAGGTTTTCAACTTTCCGAATTTCCCCCCCTTCAAGTGGGAATTATCAGTCTTGGACGCCCCAAGGATGGACGATACCATTCTTGGCCATGACTTTTTAACGCATTGGAATCCTGAAATTGATTGGACACGGGGATGGATCACCCCACGTACTAAGTATATTTCTGATTCTTCAATGCAGATCAATAGGGAGTTAAACAACCCGCCTGACAACGTCCTGCTAGAGGACAAATCTCTGCCAGATGACTTGCAAGCATCTGATCTTTCTTTAAATGAGCAATCGGCTAATCATTCTAGCTCAATGACTTCACTCAAAGAGGATTTAAATTGCCTCGAAGTAATCAAATTATGCTCTCTCAATTCTGGTCTTCATTCAACAGATTCTCTCAAAGATGATGAGGACAACCAAATCCACGTTGAAGCCATTAAATCAACTCTACCAGAAATCTATCATGATTTCCTCAATGTTTTTTCAATCCGCAAGGCCAATAAATTACCACCTCATCGACCCTACGACCATCAGATAGAGTTAATAGGTCCAGTACCTCCGGCAGGTCCTGTCTATTCTTTGTCAAAGGACAAATCTCAAGTTCTTCCAGACTAAATTGCAGAGAATGTAACCAAAGGTTTCATCAGAACCAGTAAATCTCCAACCTGCTCCCTTGTTCTCTTTGTAAAAAAGAAAGATGGAAGTCTTAGGTTGTGTGTTGACTATAGAAAGCTCAACACAGTCACTAAGAAGAATGCATATCCTGTTCCTCCTATGTCATTGCTTCTTACCCTTTTTAATGGTGCTAATTTCTTTTCTAAAATTGATCTTAGAGGAGCTTACAATCTTATTCGCATTGCGGAAGGTCATGAACCACTGACTGCAATGCGCACTAGATTTGGTAGTTTCAAATATTTAGTTATGCCTTTTGGATTGTGTAAGGCACCATCAACTTTTCAAACTTTTGTCAATGACATCTTCCAAGATGTTGTTGAAAAATTTTTTGTCGTCTATTTAGATGACATTTTAATTTTCTTGAAGACACTAGATGAACATATTCATCATGTTCGACAGGTTCTAAATCGACTTTGAGATCACAGTCTCTACGTCAAGCATAATAAATGCGAATTCCACCTAAAATCTATTGATTTTTTGGGTTTTACGTTATCCACTGATGGATTAGTCATGGAAGACAAAAAAGTCCAAAAAGTCCTGGAACGGCCTGGGCCCAAATCCGTTAAATCCCTCCACGGATTTTTGGGTTTTGCAAATTTCTATAGAAGATTTATTAAAGATTACTCTTAAACTATTTCCAATCTTACCTCTCTTCTTAGAAAATATATTCCTTTTGTTTTTACTTCCACAGCACGAAAGGAATTCGAAGAATTGAAGATGGCGTTCACCACAGCTCCAATTCTTCGACACTTTGATCCTTCTGCTTTGACAATAGTCAAGACAGATGTGAGCGATTATGCTATTGCAGGGGTCATTTCTCAATTAAATCCTGAAACAAAATTGTTTAAACCTGTTGCTTTTGAGTCACACAAACTCATTGCAGCAGAATTAAATTATGAAATTCATGACAAAGAGCTTTTAGCTATTATTCATTGTCTTAAAAAATGGCGCTCTTTTCTTCTCAGCTTAGATAGTCCTTTTTAAATTTTAACAGACCATAATGCTTTGAAATACTTTATGACTTCCAAAGTGTTGACCAGGCATTAAGCCAGGTGGGCTGAATTTCTGTCTGAATTTCATTTTTCTACTTCCTATTGCCCAGATAAGAACTGCATTTTCCCAGATATCTTTTCAAGTCGGGACAACGTTTACCCACAGCGGGGGGATGCGTTTGCTGACAAGAAGCCAGCAAATGTGAAAAAAATCTTCAACAAATAAATTTTAACAACTCATCAACTTAATTCAATGACAATTCAATCCTTTCAAAATCCACTATCCAACATCCTCGAAGCTCAGTCAAAGGTCAATTATTGTTTAGGGTTAAAAGACAAAATACTCTCGAAGCAAGGGGCCAAAAGATTTAGTATTGAATCAGGTCTATTAGTTTTTGAGGGTAGAGTAGTCATACCCAAAAACAATGAAATAAAATTATGGATTTTCAATAGCCAACATGATTCTCCATTAGCTGGTCATTTTGGGGTTAATAAAACATACCAGTTAATAGCGAGGGATTTTTTATGGCCAGGCATGACCAGGGAAATCAAGGCCTATATAAAAGCTTGTTACAAATGTAATAGGAATAAGGCTCCCCGTCACCAGAAGTATGCGTTGCTTCAACCGCTTCCTATTCCCTCTAAACCTTGGGAATCTTTATTGATGGATTTTATTTCTCAACTTCCTCTTTCTAATAATTTTGATGCTATATTAGTAATAGTAGATAGTTTTCAAAAATGTAGAGGCTCATTGTTTGTATCCACATTCTGGACTCAACTGTGTTGACAACTCAATATCACAAGGAACCTCTCCACAGCTTATCACCATGAAACTGATGGGCAAACAGAAAGGGTCAACCAAATCCTCGAACAATATCTTCAAATTTATGTCAGTTACCAACATGACGATTGGACCGCATGGTTACCATTGGCCAAATTTGCTTATAATAACTCGACTCATTCTTTGACACAACAATCTCATTTCGAAACTGTTTATGGAAGACATCCTCGATTCAACTCAATCCATGTAGGAACTAATCATCCTGCGGAACATTATCTTCAAACCATATCACGACTCCAAGAAGAACTTAAATCAAATTTGGAATTAGCGGTTCGAAGGTACAAGGAACAGGCCGACAAACATCGACAAACTGCTCCTTCTTTTAAACTAGGCGACAAAGTATGGTTCGACGCACAAAACATTTGAACAACTTGACCATCAAAGAAACTGGCCGAAAAACGCTTGGGACCATTCGAAATCAACTCTGAAGTCTGTAAAACTGAATTTCGACTCAAGTTACCTCCTAAATGGCAGGCTATTCACCCTGTTTTCCATGTATCTCTCCTGGAACTTGCTCGAGAAACATACCCGGGAAAGAACCAACCTCCTCCGGAACCGGTCAAAGTAGAGGACCATCTAGAGTGGGAAGTAAGCCGTATCCTTGATTCAAGAATGCGCAAGGGGAAACTTCAATACCTCATGGAATGGGAAGGCTTCCTTGATGACTCAGACAAAACATCCTGGGAACAAGCCATCAATGTTTCTAACTCCCCTGAACTCCTAAAATCTTTTCATCTTAAATATCCTTTAAAACCAAAACCTTAAAACCCTCTTTTATTTTTTTTCCTTTCTCTTTTTTTATTTCTTTCTTCTCTCTTCTTTCCTTCTTTTTTAAAATCTAAAACACCTTTACTTCTAAAAATTCCTTAATTTTGCTTTCTTCTTTTTTCTTTTCAAAATTTTTTAACCTTCTTTAAAATAATTAAAATTAAAATTAAAATAAAATAAAATGAAATAAAATTCAAATTAAAATAAATAAATAAAAAAATCAAATTAAAATAAAATAAAATAAAAATAAAATAAAACCAAATTAAAATAAAATAAAATAAAACAAATAAAATTAAAATCTTTTTCTTTAAAAAAAAACTTTACTTTTTTTTCTTTTTTCCTTCTCAATTTTCTATATACATTCTTTCTTTAAAATTTTCTTTTCCTCGAACTATCAAGAATTTTACAGAAACATTACACGACCATCTTTTTTCAAACTTCACTTTAACCTCTAAATCACTCTTTTAAATTCTTCAAACAAATTACTTCTTTCAAAAAATCCTCTTAAAATTTTTTCTTTTTCTTTCCTTTCTTTTCTTTTTCAAATAACTAAAATCACTCAAATCTTCAATTAATAAACTTAAATAACAAATTTTTTCTTTTCATTAAATTTAATTTTGCAACACAATTATTTCAATCAATTATTTCTTTTTTCTTTCTTTCTTTCTTCTTACTTAATTCTTTTTCTTTTTGAACTTTAAAACTAAAACTCCTTCAATCAAATATTCTGTCTTTTCCTCTCTCGTTGTAGACAATCCTATAGTACTAGCTATAGGCCTTGACCAAGGGAGTTGGAGAAAAACCAGAGAGAAAATCCCCTGTCCCTTTAGAAAAATAGAGTGAGATTTACTTGCTAAAGTAAGTAGGTTCCTGTTTTGCTAAAGCCCCTTTTCAACACACTTGACTGCTTGATGAGCCAAGAAAGTAGTCCCCAGATAGACTACCAGACCAAAGAACCAAAATATAGAACAATGTCCACACCAGAGACAGCAAAGATACTTGATGTAGGCTGCAAATCCACACCAGAGACAGCAATAATACTTGCTATAGCTTGCAAGACTATAACAGAGAAACAGTTGCCAAAGTTAAGTTAAATGAAGAGCTCACTTGCAAAAAACACAGCCAATTGTGGCCAAAAACAGTGAAAACTGAGTGAGGAACAATGATATCACCTCCCTATGGTTGTATGATGATTAAGGTTTCCCCAAACTGTCTTATTCACTATGTACACACAGACCACTAACTAAGAGCCCATGCGCACCCACCAATCTGGCGCCTGTACCCGCCAACTTGCATAAAAAACCCTCCTGGAGCGCTCTCCAACCTCCTAAAACAGAGGCGGGCGGGCCGCCCGACGTCGGAGATGCGGCCTGAAGTGGCCCGGCCTCCCTGAAGCCAGAAAACCAATAAAAACAACTAATCTACTTAGAAAAATTAGCTACAACTACTAAAACCTTTAAACACGGAATTTCACTATAACAACATTGTGACATGAAATATAGAGAAAAATAAGCTCTATCCAATGGTACTAAGCACTTAACCCTAAGACTTAAGGTTAGCCCGAAAAACACGAAAAACAAAATTAAACAGCAATCTTTTATATATGAAAAATGAGGAAATGACCCCTTAAAACTCAGAATATGGAAAATGTCTTCAGGACATAAAATATAGAGAAAAGCAAGTGCTATCCAATGATAGTACCCACATACCTGCAGACCCAATATCCACGGAATTAAACCAGAAAAATACCCAATTCCTTAACAGATGTCAATTAAGACATGCACAAACAGCGCCAAATCACACAACAAAGGCCCTGCCAATGTTGGAAGACCACATCCTCCCTCCAATTGAGAATGTCCACATTCTTTCTTCATCCAACCACCATTTTCAACCTTCTTCCCAATTCTGCCTCTGAAATGGGTCCTTGCCAATACTGAATCGACAATAATTTAATCTGCACCATGACACCACCTGTCCATCCATACAGAATGTCCTGCAATGTCTGCAAATCTAGAAAGAAGACCTGCCATAGACCTGGTCCACTATCTTCTGCAACAGATTCACCTCCACCTCAACCTGATCCATCTTCTGCCAGCACCAAAAGATCTAGGCCATCCATTCTGATACCCAGATTAATCAAAAAGCTCCACCCTTCCCAGAAGAGTGCCACAACCCATAAAACAACTAGTTCCACCATCCCTGGTCCATCTGATGGTAAAGAACTTTCATTTCTTCCTTCAACTTTAAAACTGATGACTTCTCAGTTCCTCCATCTTCTGATAGTGATGATAACAATGTAGGATCCATTGCGCCACCAACACCAAACCACTTGCCCACTATCAAGGCCAAGTTCCAACAACACACATCTCAACACAAACAACTTCTGCTTCACTACTTTCAATCCACTCCTGCTAGAGATCCACAGGACATTGAGAACAGAAGACACCTCATTCACCAGTTCAAGGCTAATTCTGAACACTTCATTTAATCTCTTGATTCACTCTGTAATTCCACTAGTACTTGAGTTTGATCCAGAAAAGAAATATTTACCACACCCTCTATAGGATGTAACCACAAAACAACCCTCAGTTTTAAGTCTTGGGGGACCATCCTCATTTTATAGTCTTGGGGGACTCAAAAACCCTCAGTTTAAAGTCTTGGGGGACTCAAAAACCTAAATCATAAACCCAGAACCAGAGATCAACCACATTAAGACACAGAGAAAAAACTAACATTCTGGGGTAATTGTAAATAGAGCAGCCAGCTCATCAATTACCCCCAAACTTGCCTTTGCTAAATTTGGAGGCTCCCCCTGTGGATACCCTCCACCAATCTTTTAAAACCAACTCCAACAACAAAAACTTTTTCCTCAGTTTATAGTCTTGGGGGACTTACAACCCTCAGTTTAAAGTCTTGGGGGACTAACACAGTGTTCAGTTTAAAGTCTTGACAGACTAGTCTTGATAAAATCTTGAAACCAGCCAGTTTAAATTCTTGGAGGACTAACAGAAATCAGATTTCAGTTTAAAGTCTTGATGGACTGGTGGAATTTTGCATAAAATATATGCAGCCAATTTCATACAGACCACCCCTACAGCCAACCTGCTGAACTTCCACCTTCACTTCATCATCTACCCATCACTGACAAAAATCTCCTCCTATCCCTTTTCATCATCTTTTCTCACCACAGATCATGGCTGGATCTCCTGATGTTAAATCTTCTACTCTCCCTTGCTTCACTTCTCCCAAGGACTATGCCTGCAAACAGTGCATCCACATGTGCAGACCTTGCACATTCACTATTCCAACTCTTGAATCCAAATTCTACAACAGGGCTTGTGATTCTTGTTATTCCAAAAAGAAAAGATGTGACAGAGATGCCAACTACACTATTCCTCCTCCTTCACCTTCTCACAAATACATCTCTAGATCCCCTACCAGATCCCCAGAGCTTGGTCCTTCCTCTTCCTCTTTATCTTCAGCACCTTCCAGAAGATCCAGAAGCTCTGCTTCCAGAACTCTTCCCAAAAGACCAACCTTAGCTTCCCAAGAAACTGCTTTTATCTCTGCCAAATTAGCTCCAAAAGCTTCAAGACCAACTCCCAGGCTTCTAGAACGCGTCCAGGCGGCCCGCCTGCCTCACTGGACAGTGAAAATCCGGCTCAAAATCACCAATCACAACCGTAAAACAGCCAAATTCCATCAATCAACAAAAACAACTCTACACAATCACCTCCCACTGCTCCCAGAGCAATACAATCCACCCTTCCAAAGTCCAAAAGCACCAAAATTTCCCAGATTTCTAAGAGACCTGCCAGAGAATTCCAAGAAGAAACCAGAACACCACACACTGCTCCACAACAACAACTTTTTCCCCAACTAAGAGAAAGAAACTACACCTCTCCTCTGTCAGCCAACTACTCTTCTGACAGTTCCATCTCTTCAAAATCTCCATCCAGAAGAGATCAATCTGCTTCCAAATCCCCCTCTCCTGCTCCATTCTTTAGCAACCCTGGTACTCCATCACCAGCACCTCCTCCAGCTGAATACATCAGAAATAACAACCACAACCACAACAACAATCCCACTGCTCCAACTAGGCCCCAGGAACATCAGCCTCCTAGTTCATCTTCTCAAAATCTTTCAGAGGAAGATCATGAGAATCCATATCTTTCCCTAGTTGATCCACCCACTATGACCATTACAAAATTGTCAGAGATCCGAATTACAGCTGCTTAAAAATTTGATGAGCTTCCAATCTGTAAGTACCAAATTAATTATCCCATTTCTTCAACAAAAATAATTACTGATCCAATTCTTCTTGTCTAGTTGGCACCCCTCCTCCTGAATCTATTATTGGAGTTGGCCAACCTCTTGAAAATTCTTTGACCCTGGATTATGAAGACATGAAGAAAAACCTAAGCACCATGTGTTCCAACATGCTAAAAGCCTTTGCCCTCCATGGACCTTTGAATGACTTTGAAAAATCCCTGAGAAAGCGCCTGTTGGACGACCACTGGAAAATGTCTAGGATCATTAAGCACACCCTCCAGCACTCCATTCCTGCCTATTCATCTTCCTCCTCTGAACTTCCCTCTAATCCAATTCCTGATCATTAAAATCCCTATAATCTCTCCAGCAGGATGCACTTCAAGGAGCACAGTGCTTCCCACAATCCCAACAAAAAACAAAAATTTCATCACAATCAGGACCAGTCTCCAGAAGCTTCATCATCCAGACAATAAGCTCCTGAAAAAGATTAGCAACTTAATAATATTATAAAACAATTTATAAAAATAATTTCAGATTTTTTTTTTAATTTACTAATATACTAATATACTAAAATTAAAAATTAATAAATAAATGAAATGAAAAAAACATAAATGAAATAAAATAAAATATATGTAAAAAAAATTATACAAATGGTATCCCCCAGCCAATTGATGAGCTGATCCCCTGATACCTTACTCACATCCAAGTGCACCTTGATGTGGATACACAATTAAATATTTTAAATGATTAACAGAAAAAAAAATTATAAAATTTAGAAATTCAGAAGATAATGAAAATAATGAAACACATAAACACATAAAATAAATAATAATAAATAAAAAAAAGAAAATAGCATTGCCCGGCCAATTGATGAGCCTTTACCCACCAATGCTTGCCCACATCCAGGTGACCCTGATGTGGTAACACCCTATATATTTTTTTTTATAATTTTAAACAACCCCCATAAAAAAATTAAAAGAAAAAAAGAGAAAAAAGAAAATAATCTAAAACTGCTATCTATCAAAAAAATAACTGCAAAATCAAAGAGTCAAGCTCCATAGATGGTCCAATAAGGGAAAGTCCGATCCATAGAAATGATCACTGGGTGGGATCCCTCCAATATGTAAAAATGATGGGAGACCACCAGTGATCCACCACCAATCTGAAAGAACCAAACATAAAGAATCCAGTCCCAAACCAGTTTAAAGTCATAGTGGACTTGAAACCTGAATAATAAACAACAGAACTAGAATTCAACTAGGAAAAAAAAAAGAGACAGACATTCTGGGGTAACTGTTCTACAGAGCAGCCAGCTCATTAGCTACCCCCACAATTGCAAAAATAAAATCTAAAAGCCCCCCCTGGGTACCTTCTAAAAAAACACAACATCAAACACAAAAAAACCAAAACCAAGAAGAGTGAAGAGACCAGCACAAGAAAAACAGAGGAAATTCCAGTTTAAAGTCATAGACGACTAAAACCTGTGAAAAGAAACCAATACTAGGGTTCAACCAAATTAAGAGAAAGGGTTGGAAACAGAAAATCTGGGGTAACTGTTGATAGAGCAGCCAGCTCATCAGTCACCCCTAAATTTGTCAGGATCAAATCTAGAAGCCCCACCCATGGGTACCTTCTAAAAAAAAGTTTCCAACACAAAAGTTGCTCTGCAACACCAAAAATTACAAAACAAAAAAGAACGTTCCATAGTTTATCTTCATTGCAGAGTCAATCTTCTTCATGCCTAGTGCCTCTGGGATAAAACCTCTTCACTTGGTCTGCAGCCACCCTCTTTTTAAAGACTGGACCATCCAACACTTCCAAAACATAAGAACCTCCAGACACCTGAGATCTGACTCTGTAAGGTCCATTCCATATGTCAGCAAACATTTTCCCCCACTGACTCTCCAAACTTCTATTATACACCAAAACCAAACAACCAGGTTTTCAAGGGATTCCTGAGTCTATGAGCCAACTTCTTGTCCCAGTACCTTACTGATTGATTCCTAATCTTCATCATTCCAGAGTATGCCTTCTCTTGACATTCCTCTCTACATTCCAACTGTTGCATCCTGGCACAGAGCAAATCTTCTGTTGAGTGCAGGTCATCCCAATCAATTCCAATATAAGAGAAAGCTTCCAAGTCCACTGGTAGAACATCTTTCTTACCAGACATTAACTCATAAGGAGAATAGCCAGTTGTCCTCTTCACAGTGACCCTATCAGCAAATAACACCAAGGGTAAATAATGCCTCCACTTTTCAGCACTATCTCCACACATCTTCACCAAAGCATTCTTGATAACTTGATGGCCTCTTTCAACCATGCCTTAAGCTTCAGGATAATACGGTGTAGCCACTCTAACTTTAGAACCAACACTAGCCACAGCTTCTTTAAATTTGGCACCAAACTCTGGCCCGCCATCAACAGTGACCAGCTTCATCAACCCATACCTATAAATCTATTCCTTCTTCAAAAACTCTGCCACACTCTTGGCAGTCAAATTAACCAGAGGCACTGCCTCAACCCAACCAGACAAATCATCCCTAACAACAATCAAGTATTTATACCTTGCCTCTTTAATATGGACAGCATCCAGACTGACCCTTCCAAAAACAGTTGTTTCACCAGTAGCACGGCCTACCTCTTTAGGTTTCAAGAGACTTCTTCTTTGACATTCTTCACAAGATTGAACCCAACCCTGCACAGCCAACTTCATACCTGGCCACCAAAATCTGTCTTCTACTCTTCTATAAGTCTCCCCAAAGCCTCTATGACCAAGGTCTTTATGCAAAGACTTCAAAACTAATTCTTGACCCTTCTTCTGAGTCACCACCACTTGAGGATTTTGATGCCTCCTCATCATCAACCGCCTTCCTGACACAAAAAATCCAGGACTCTTCTTCTTGATTTCCAACCAAGTATCATCATCACAACTATCTGGCCTCTCCAAGGTCAACAGATATTCCACCAAAACAAAATAAAATCCAGACTGACTCCAGGTCTCATCTTCAAAATCCAACAAAACAACATCCAAGGGTACAATTCTGTCATCAAAATCACCAGTATGAACATGAGCCAATTGAGCAGCCAACCAGGACACCAATCCTTAAATTTTGGCACGTCCTTCTCTTTCCACTGAACCTTGTGAGAATGCAGTTCACTAACAAAAACTCCCTTTTCCAAATTGGAGCTGTCCCAAACAACAACTCCATCTTCATCAACAAAAACATCCTGATCACCAGAATCAAGATCAGATCCAGCCAGTTTAGCCTCTTGGGGGAGGTCAGAAAAATCTTCAGCACCCTTTGTGCTGGCCCTAACCACTGGAACATCCTCATCAAACTCTTCAGCCCTAGAATCTTTATCTGTAGGTGGCCTCCTTGATCATCCATCAGGAATAGTAAAAGTTTTGTCTGGTTTGTGTACCAGGTCAAAAGAAAATTGTTGAATAAATGCCACCCACCTAGTCATTGGAGCATTTGGAAGACTGGGCGTATTGATCATCTGAACCGAAGACTTTTCATCCACCTGCAGCTCAAAATTCTGGCCCCACAAAACTGTCTGCAGCTTCTTTAAAGGTTTAGCTACACCACAAAATTCCAACTTAGGTTGAGAATACCTAGATTCCACCTCATTAAACAACACAGACTCATATCTTACTGGCCTGACCCTCCCAGTCTTATCCACCTGAGACAAAACAGCACCAGCAGCAATATAACTTGAGTCCACTGCCAGATAAAGTTTTCCAGCACCAAAACCATAATCCAACTTGTGAAGAACAATATCTCACCAACAACCTTTTTCAACTTCTGAAAAGCCTTTTCACACTCTTAAGTCCATTTCCAATCTGCATCTTTTCTGGTCAACCTCCTTAAAGGTGAAGCCAACAAAGAAAAATCCTTAATAAAAATCCTGACATATACACATACACCCAAAAATCCCCTGACTTCAGTAGTATTTTTAGGCCTTGGCCATGACTTATATTTATTAATCTTCTTCTTTGCCATACTCCTTCCCTCTTTACATACCACATGACCCAGAATTTCCAAAGCAGGAACACAACAACAGAATTTTGACCCTGAAATTGTCAAACCAGCCTCTTCAATCCTAAACAACACTCTCTCCAGAGTTATTTCATGTTCCCGCAAAAACCTCCTTATGCCAAGGTTCTCCACTTACACTTCATTACCATAATCAGTGGATGGTCCTTTAATTCCACCATCATCAATAAAAATACCAGCATGAGTAGGAACCTCATCCTGTAAAATCCAAGCCATCTGTGCTTGATAAACTGCCACTGAATTAGTTGCTCCTTGAGGCAACCTAGTGAGCTGAAATCTTCCCAAAGGAGTCTTAAAAGTTGTGAGAGGCCTTGAATCCGTATGGAGTTCCCTCTCATCATAACCACCCATAATATCACCCAAACCATAACACACCCTTCCCGCAAAAGCTTCAATGAAATCCTCTGCACTTTTTGGCATCCCAGTGTCCTTGATAGTGACTCTATTCAAGGCTCTAAGATCATAAACCACCCACAACTTTCCATTCTGCTTCTTTACACAGAACACCAGACTTGAGTAACTGGATGTCGATTGTTCATATAACCCAGTCCTGACTCTTTCCCTAACAATCTCCACAAAATCCTCTCTAATAGGAGCTGGAATCGGAATAGGTTTGATTTTCCAAGGTTCATGACAAACAACAGGAATCAAGTAAGGTTCCCCATAAGAGTACTTCAATACACCCCTTTCCTCCTCAACAAACCCCACAGCCTTTTCCATTAGCACAATAACGTGCAACAACAAATTCTTTTCTTCAGACAACCACCCATCAGGACCAAAATTAACAACCTTCAACCTTTCCACAGTCACCCTAGCCGTCTCTACAAATTCTGGAGGATTCTTCACCAAAGGAGTGCAGTACGGATCTCTTGAAAAAGGAGGTCTCTTCAAGGGCCGATTCAAGCCCACAGGCATAGGCTCATTGACAGGCCTAATCTTCTGCGCTACCTTCTTATACTTTACCGCTCCACCTTCAACTTGAGGGATCTTCAGGAAATCTTCACCACCAGACCTGGAACAAAATCCAAGGGTTTCCCCATTTCTCACATGTGTGGCCAAGGTAATGTTTTTGAAAGGTGTAGAAGAAACCCTAGCGGTGCACAATTGGGAGGACTTACTTTTACACCCCAATCTCACCACTCCAAAACTTTTCCGCAATTCCAAATCTTCATCTTCACTTCTGTCTTCCAAATCTTCAAATCTTGATTCATCTTCAGAATCAACTCTTTTAAAATTTTGCAGTTTAACCTCATGCTGGAGGCCCATAAATTGATCTTGATGATCTACCTTCTTCCTAATTTTCTGCAGTTTAACCTGATGCTGGAGGCCGAAAAATTGATCTTAATGATATTCACAAACATATTTTGAAACATCTTTCTTCATTATCTTCAAATTTTTTTCTTGATTTTCTTGAATTATCTTGAAATTTTTATCTTCTTTTCTTGAGTTTTCTTCTGTCCTAAAAAAAAACCAGGGGTTTCCCCAATGCTCACAGGTGTGGCCCAGGTAATGTTTTTGAAAGGTGTAGAAGAAACCCTAGCGGTGCACAATTGGGAGGACTTACTTTTAGACCCCGATCTCACCGCCCCAAAACTATTCCGCATATATTTCAATAAAGATATATAACCAATCTTCTTCCTTGAACTTGAATTAAAAATAATTAAGAATCTTGAGAGAGAACAGAGACTTGATAAAAAACTTGATGAATACTTGCAGAGAAGAGAAACATTAAAAATAGAAAGTTGAAAATCCACTTGGTATATCTCCAAGGGAGCTGACCTACTACAACCTGGGATTTCCTCATCTTGGGAGAGGTTGTAGCACAAGGGTGATCAGCCCTCATTACTCTAAAAAAGACAGACTCTCAATAGAGCCTGAGCCACAATCCAAAAAAACCGGAGGCAGCACCCACTTCCTTCCTTCTCCTGCAGCAGTCCATGCACTGGCACATTGAAGATAAACCAGGCCTGGTCTCCCAACCATCCTCTCCAGGGGATGATAACCTCATATGAAGCCTCCTTTCATCTTCACCAGTCAACTCCAAACTGATTCCCAAATCAAATTGATAACCAATTCTTTCCTGAAAATCCATCAAGAATGGCCCACCCAAAACTGCTTTTACATTACATTTAGCAATTTAAAAATGAGCCTTCCCTGAGGCTCCCCCAACATCTAACTTCACAAACTCTGAAGTTCCAACCAATTCAGTGACATGGCCACCGATCCCTCTCAAATTCCCACCAATACCAGTTTTGATGGGGAGGCCCATATGAGTTTCCTCAAACAAAGATATCAGGTTTATCTGAGAACCTGAATCCACCAATGCCCTTGCCTCCCTGCCATTCAGAGTGACATTGATGTATCCCAGAGGAGCAGAAAAATGAGTTTCCAACCCCTCACCAAACTTTTCAGTAGAATCACAAATGTATTCTGCCTCCCTGGAAGAAACCCTTCTCCTGGTCAACATTTTTTTCTGTCTATCAGCCAACCCTGGACTGATAGCATACAATTCCCCATAAGATAGGGAAACCTGACCCTGATTCATCCTTTCCAGGACAGAGTCCATAACATTAACTTGACCAGAAACTACTGGCCTCTCAAAGTGAGCTCTTT
Organism: Hemileia vastatrix; assembly: GCA_030280995.1. Taxonomy (NCBI): domain Eukaryota; kingdom Fungi; phylum Basidiomycota; class Pucciniomycetes; order Pucciniales; family Zaghouaniaceae; genus Hemileia; species Hemileia vastatrix. The sequence continues at coordinate 26,798,184 of JASXTE010000005.1, forward strand.
GCTTCACTACCTTGGTCCTAGAAGCTTCTTGAGGACCAGCACCACCAACAGATTTACCATTAACAGGAACCAAACCAGATCCCTCACCAGAACCTCTTACTCCAGAAGGCTTTGGCAATTAAGCCAAAGGGACATCCTAGTCAGAGTCAGAATCTACCTCCATTGGCATTGGCTCACCATTCATGTCCAATGCACCAAAACTAGGGGGGCCCATGTCAGCCATACCCTTCTGCATCTTGTACAGCTCCTCTTTGCTGTACCTCTTCCTAGCTGCACTCAGCTTAGGATCCACCTTTGAAGCATTTGGCTTTGGTTAGGCTTGAGAACTGCTCTTAGGCCTTCCCACCTTTCCTGCTTCCACATCATAAACACCATCCAAGCATTCACCACTTGACTGTCCACCACAAGAATACAACTCCATACCACCAAAGGAAGTAGAAAAAGAGACCTTATTGACCTCCTTCCCCTTTCCCTTGCCATCCTCATTCTCCTTACCAGAAGACTTCCCTTGATCAGGAATCTCCTCAAACCTTGGCCTCCTTTGATTGAGACCTTTCCTTCTCCTGACCAAATCAACAGGAGCCTGCCCCTCACTGGGCTTAACAAAAGAACCATCAGGGCACTTGAAAACCCTGCCATCAAAGTCCACCTTTCCTTCAGACACATCTCTGTTCAATGCCCAACAATCATTGAACCTGTTCCCCCTCCTTCTGCAATAAGAGAAGAGCCAAGGATTACTCCTACCAGCCCTCCTATCAAAATCTCTAGGCTGAGAAGGTGCCTTATTGACCTTCTTAGCCTCCTGAACAAAAATATGCAGCTGCTTTGTAAGATCAGCCAACTGCTCCACCATTGGGTCCCTCTCCTGTTTGGGAACCTGCACCAAATTCTTCTCCTCCTTCTTCTCCCTAACTTTCTCTTCAGAAAAAGCCTCGCTGACTTTGCTGACATACTTGGCACACCCCTCCTGATAGGTGTCCACAGCCAATAACTTCAAATGGGCCTCAACAGCCTCCTTCACCTTATCCAAGGCAGGCAACTTCTGGTCTCCATTAGAAAGAGTCATCATCAATTCCTCTCTTTATAACTCCTTCAACACATCCATCCTGACATCTCTAGCCACGGCAGACCAAAAAACATCCTTGGCATCATTTTCATGTGCCAGCTCCTCCACTTCCACCAAGTATTCCACCACAGGATCAAACTAAAGCAGAACCTTCCTGTAACTATGTAAGTTGCCAACACCACCATAAGATTTCCATTCACTGACAGCCTTGTTCAGATCCACCATAGTGAACCTGACACCCCATCTATCCACCATCTCCCTACACAACAATTTCAAATCTCTCTTCTTGTAGCCAGACATGGCCACAATCTCCTTCTCCACTGACCTATTACCAATGAAGAAGATATTCTGCTTCACCATGTCCAGGTAGGAAGCACCATCCACTCAAGCAGCAGTTTCATACTTCTCTAGAAACCACTTGACATCCTCCCCATTAAACTTGGTACCATCCCAAGTTTTAATCCTCACACACTCCCTAACCATCACAGAAGGAGGACCATCCCCCCCACTGACAGTCACCACAGGAATAGAGGAACCAGAAGCCATTCCTCCAGACCAAAACACCAAAAAGAGCCAACCAAAGAAAACAGAGATTCCAAAGAACTAGCAAGTTCTACCCCACGTTGGGCGCCAGAAATGTAGACAATCCTGTAGTACTAGCTATAGGCCTTGACCAAGGGAGTTGGAGAAAAACCAGATATAAAATCCCCTGTCCCTTTAGAAAAATAGAGTGAGATTTACTTGCTAAAGTAAGTTGATTCCTGTTTTGCTAAAGCCCCTTTTCAACACACTTGACTGCTTGATGAGCCAAGAAAGTAGTCCCCAGATAGACTACCAGACCAAAGAACTGAAATGTAGAACAATGTCCACACCAGAGACAGAAAAGATACTTGATGTAGGCTGCAAATCCACACCAGAGACAGCAATAATACTTGCTATTAAACAGCAATCTTTTATATATGAAAAATGAGGAAATGACCCCTTAAAACTCAGAATATGAAAAATGTCTAAAAGACATAAAATATAGAGAAACACCAGGGCTATCCAATGATAGTACCCAATACCCGCAGACCCAATATCCACGGAATAAAACCAGAAAAATACCCAATCCCTTAACAGATGTCAATTAAGACATGGACAAATAGCACCAAATCACACAACAAAGGCCCCTGCCAATTTTGGAAGACCACATTGTTTAAAATTCTTCTTTCAAAATTTTAAAAACAAAAATTCTATTTAAATCATTTTTCTGTCTTTTTTTTGTTCTCTCAAAATCTTATAAAAAAATAAAATATTAAAATTTTCATAATACAACAAAATAAAATAACTAAATACAAATTGTTTTTTACTTTACTTTTCTTTCTTTTCTTTTTTTCATTTTAAATTTTCTCTTTTATCTTCTCCCAAACCAATCCCTTCATCTTCTCCAAAATTCCCCTTATCTCCTTTCTACATTTTTCAAAATTCTCCCCTTCTCCTACCGGAATCAATTCTCCAAGTTTCAGTAGTTCCTCAGCTACGTCAAAGCAAGCGGCGTCAACAATCTTATCGATTTTGCCGCTCAAGTCTTCAATAAATTACGCTCGTCGAACCTGACGAGGCTTCTTCGACCATACCTGATCGAGGGTTTCTTCGTGTTCCTCCCTTGAGGTAACTGCCGGTAATCTATCTTTGACCAACACTGCCACTTCCACAGCAGTGGGTTCCACAAGGGTTGCTTCCACATTTGAATCATCCGCTGTAGGGACTTTGACGATGACTTCTGAATTCTAAAACAAGACCATCAGTACCTAAATTTCTAAAATATCAGGGAATAGACTTACTTCAAAAATAGGGTCAACCTCCAAAAATAATTTCGGAGTGACCTCCACTGCCATATTCCTCTCCTCTTTGTCATCTTCAATGACCACCCGTTAGTTTTTTGGAGTCCTCCTTGAGATGGGAATCTCCTCTTCCTCCTCAACCAGCTCGTCGACTTCCTCTTCTACTACTCGCTTTTTGCTCGCAGCCTGAGTCACCCAGGTTGCCACATCATCCTCAACCTCCTCCTCACTCTCCCCCACTGATTGATCGTCCCAAATGTCTTTGACTACTTCCTTCGTCTTAGGGATTACCCAATATTTTGTCTTAGTGAACCGACTCTTGATATCGGCATTCTTCGACAAGGCATCACACGCTACCCTTCTCCATTAGCGAAATTTGCACTTCTGGCGAGGCCCTAGTGTCGCTGTGCTTTTCACGCAAAAATATTCCATTGACTGGCAGGCCGTGCAAGTCTTGGAAAACTGTCGTGTAACAATACCCCCATCTGCTTTAGGGTGTGGAAGCGTGGGAGTTGGTGTGGGGAAATCCGTCATAGTAAGTTAAAAAAAATAATAATAATAATTAAAAAAAGAAGGGAAATTAGTGTGGGAAGTATGTTTTACGCTCAACAGAGCTTGCGTTCTTATACCCGGGCATCTGTCAAGTGCCATGTTGTGGTCTTCCAACATTGGTAGGGGCCTTTGTTGTGTGATTTGGCGCTGTTTGTGCATGTCTTAATTGACATCTGTTAAAGAATTTAGTATTTTTCTGGTTTTATTCCGTCGATATTGGGTCTACAGGTATGTGGGTACTATCATTGGATAGCCCTGGTTTTTCTCTATATTTTATGTCTTGTAGACATTTTTCATATTCTGAGTTTTAAGGGGTCATTTCCTCATTTTTCATATATAAAAGATTTCTGTTTAATTTTGTTTTTCGTGTTTTACGGGCTAACCTTAAGTCTTAGGTTTAAGTGCTTAGTACCATTGGATAGAGCTTATTTTTCTCTATATTTCATGTCACAAAGTTGTTATAGTGAAATTCTGTGTTTTAAAGGTTTTAGTAGTTGTAGCTAATTTTTCTAAGTAGATTAGTGGTTTTTGTTGGTTTTCTGGCTTCAGGGAGGCCGGGCCACTTCAGGCCGCATCTCCGACGTCGGGCGGCCCGCCCGCCTCTGTTTTAGGAGGTTGGGGAGCGCTCCAGGAGGGTTTTTTATGCAAGTTGGCGGGTACAGGCGCCAGATTGGTGGGTGCGCATGGGCTCTTAGTTAGTGGTCTGTGTGTACATAGTGAATAAGACAGTTTGGGGCAACCTTAATCATCATACAACCATCCGGAGGTGATATCATTGTTCCTCACTCAGTTTTCACTGTTTTCTGGCCACAATTGGCTGTGTTTGTTGCAAGTGAGTTCTTCATTTAACTTAACTTTGGCAACTGTTTTCTCTGTTATAGTCTTGCAAGCTATAGCAAGTATTATTGCTGTCTCTGGTGTGGATTTGCAGCCTACATCAAGTATCTTTGCTGTCTCTGGTCTGGACTTTGTTCTACATTTCAGTTCTTTGGTCTGGTAGTCTATCTGGTGACTACTTTCTTGGCTTATCAAGCAGTCAAGTGTGTTAAACAGGAGCTTTAGCAAAACAGGAACCAACTTACTTTAGAAAGTAAATCTCACTCTATTTTTTAAAGGGACAGGGGATTTTCTCTCTGGTTTTTCTCCAACTCCCTTGGTCAAGGCCTATAGCTAGTACTATAGGATTGTCTACAACGTGACACTCGAGGCAAAAGTAGCTCATTAAATCAATAATAAGATGCTCAAATCCATACTTGAAGCACAGAAAGTAATTCTCCATAGCAACTGCGACTTTCCTTTGTGTACTCGCTATTCAACCGCGCTTGCCTAAACTCTAAATCTAAATTAGTCAATATCTCAATAGTGTGTCTCAGTATTTTCTTCAATAAGCAACGCACAGCGCAATAGTCAATGTAATGGTGCACTAAAAGGTTTATTAAATGTCTGAGAATTATTAAAAATGGTAGTGAGAATGCACGGAATGGATAGTGGAGGATTAAGGGGTTAACGGATGTTAGTTAGGGGGGTCCAGGTGTAATGGATGTATTTTTAATGGTCTGTGGTTTGAGGAATAGTGGATGGGTATTAGGTCAATGCGAGGAGGAGTAAAGGATATAAAAGGGGTTGGGTTTTTGGTTCGATATTCCTTATAATTAAATTATAAAACGTATTTATATTTAATAGTGGTAAAAGCTTTAAGTTAAATAATTATTATTGTATCTTTCTTTATTTTCTCAATAATCATTCCTAAATCCTAAATCTTGATTGTTGAGTTTCCAACCCTTTGTGAGATCTTAAGAATTTTAATATTACCTTTCAATTATATTAGAATCCTTCTTGAACATAGCTCAAAGCAGTAGTTCTTCCCTCGAGTCATCTTCGAATCACTTCCTCGAATCATTCCTCTGTACTTCGAAGAAGTCTCTAAACACCTCATCTCACTTACAGGAACATCCTTGACCTTGTGCGTAGGTCGTCCGGTGACATCCATATTGTCCTGAAGCTGAAGGCATGGTTGAAAGAGGGCATCAAGTGTTGAAGGATGCTTTGGTCAAGATGTGTGGGGATAGTTCTGAAAAATGGAGGTATTATTTACCTTTGGTTCTGTTTGCTGACAGAATTACTGTCCAGAGGACTACTGGATATTCACCTTATGAAATTATTTTTTGTCAGAAGGCTGTTTTACCAGTAGATTTGGAGGTAATTTCTTACATGAGAATTGATTGGGATGAAGTTTGTTCAACTGAAGATTTGATATGTGCCAGAATGAAGCAGCTTGAAAGAAAAGAGGAATTTTGTGAAAAATCCTATGAAAGGATGATGAATATCAGGAATCAGTCAGTCAGGTATTGGGATAAGACGTTTTCACACAGGCTGAGGAATCCTTTAAATCCTGGGTGGTTGGTATTGGTGTATAAGAGGAGTTTGGAGATTCAGTAGGGCAGGATGTTCTCTGAAAGGTGAAATGGTCCTTATAAATTCAGATCTCAACTCTCAGGCAGATTATATCAGTGTGAAAAATTGGATGGGGAATTCTTGAAGAAGAGAGTGGCTGCTGACCTGCTGAAGATATTTTATCCTAGAGGCACAAGAAGGGAAGAAGACTAACTCCACAATGAGAATAAATTATGAATCATTCTTTTTATTGGGTTTTTTTGTTGGTGATTCTGTGCAACTGTTGTTTTGGAAACCTTTTTTGTTAGATGGTACCCAGAGGGGGCATATAGATTTCATCTTGGTAATTGAGGGGGTAACTGATGTGCTGGCTGCTTTGTATAACAGTTACCCCAGACTGACTGTTTCCAACCCCTTCTCTTAATTTAGTTGATCCCTAGACTATGTCTTCTTTTAACAGGTTTTTAGTCCTCTATGAATTTAAACTGGATTTATCTTTGGTCTTAAAGAGCTGGACCTTTCATTATTATTGGTTTTTGGCTTATTGTGTTGGTTTTTTTTTTGTTAGAAGGTACCCAGGGGGCTTCTAGATTTTATTTTGGAATTTTTTGGGGTAACTGATAATCTGGCTTGTCTGTAGAACAGTTACCCCAGAATTTCTGTTTCAAGTCTTTTGTTTGTCCTAGTTGAATTCTAGTTCTATTTATGACATTCAGGATTTCAGTCCCCTATGGATTTAAACTGGATTTCTGTAGTCTTCAAGTGCTGGTCTTTTCCCTGATGGAATTTTTTTGATTGGTTGAATTGTGAGGTGGATGTTTTTTTAGAAGGTACCCATGGCGGGGCTTCATGATTTTATTTTTGAAAGTGTGGGGGTAACTGATGGGCTGGAAGCTCTGTATAAAAGTTACTGCAGAATTTCTGTTTCAAGTCCTTGGTTTTATTAGGGGGTATCAATGTTCAGGGATCCGCAATTAGTGATCAGGATTTTTTTTTTGGGATCAGACATTATTAATTTCAGAAGATTCTTATCCACTAGCGCCGGGCCTAGTGGATAAGTAATCCACAATAATGCATTATCCTGCCTCTTATACCCCAATTTCCATTCCTAATTCCTGATCCCAAACTCATCTCATCCATGATGGATTTGCAAGAAAGTGACATGACTCATAATTGCTGATGCCATCCTTAAGTCTTTCCTCACTCTATGCTACTTAGTTTTGGTGGCAAAAACTTGAGTTTTTTTTCTATCTACACACCCCAACTGCACATTTGGCAGTGAATTACCACTTCCCTCATCACATAACCCTTCCACCGGCAACAATGTAACATCTCTCTACTAGGAAGCTACTTCACTCAACAATGAATGCTAATACTTTTCTTTTAGTTATTTACTATAAATCTGACTCTGATTTGGAAGATTCTTTAGCTTATATGTGTTTTCTTTCCAAAAAGCTTTACATCATCACCAGGGGGCCAAATCTTTATCATGATCCCCAATATGATCTGGCCTCCATTCTCAACATTCCTCATTTAAACTTCACACAACTTTTTAGAACTTCTCCCATTTCTTTCTTCATACTTTATCAACTCATCTCCAATCATCCTATCTTTCATAAAAATTCCCATAACAAACAGCGTAATCCTGCCATCCAACTTGCTGTTGCACTATGTTGCTTTGGCTCAAATGGAAACGGTGCTGCTGTAAGACGTTTGGATAATCTCTTTAACATAGGATATGGTACTGTGATATTATACACCAAGCGCTGTATTAATTCTATCCTTTCCCTCAAGTCTCAAACACTTGCTTGGCCAACTCCAGAACAGTGACTTGAATCCTCTCAAGTAATGCAAGCTGAAGGTTTCCTTGGCTGTGTAGGTTTTGTTGATGGCACAACTACACCTTTGAGTCAAAAGCCTGATCATGATGACAACCATTATTTTGATCACAAAAAAAGGTTTCTTCAAAATATTCTCCAATTTCTCATCCTTCATAAACTAACTTATTATCTTCTTTCTAGATACTCTATTGCCGTTCAACTTGTATTTGATGTCAATAAAAAATTAATTGCTTTTCATAGTGGCTGCCCTGGCTCATGTCATGACTTTTCCCTCTTCCAAAGAATGAGGATTTCTCAACCCCCTGACTCATACTTTGACAAATCTCAGTACCTTCTTGCAGACTCAGCATATGCAAGTGGGAAGTACATTATACCTGCTTTCCGTGGTGCAAGTTAAGAAAGTGACTTCAAAACTGCCTTTAATTATCACCTTGCCCAATAAAGAGTATGAATTGAAAATGCTATAGTTATTTTAAAGGGACAATTTTCTAGTCTTGGGAGCTCAGAATCCAATTTCAAAAAAATTGGAGATCAAAACTTCAAATCATTGGATCATGACTTGCATTATACTCCACAATATCCTAGCTGATTTAAAGGATGATTGGAATGATCTTTATGAAGAAGAGGATCCTGAACCAGCACCGGCTCTCCCTCCCTTGAATCACAAAACATTCATTCAACCGGCATACTCTTTGTCATTATGCTTATTACTCTCCAACATTTCTCTTCACCACCCTTTTAAATTATTTTTTTGTACTCTTGAAATGTCCTCATTGTGTACTTTATTCACTTGTTTTGGTATTTTGGTTTGTTGCATATTAATTTTTTTTTGGAATTTACAGTGAATATCTTTTTTTTGGATGGATCATTGATTTTCTTTCACCAGCTCAACATGAAATTGCATATTTTGTCAGTGATTTTTTTTTCATTCATCACTCATATCCTTTTCATCGTCTCCTCAAACATCACTCAAATATTTTTTTTACTTTTATTTTCTCAACTCATCTCACCAGGTAAGTCTTTTTTTTTCTTTTTTCTTGTTTTTTATTTGCTAATCATGAATTTTTTCATTTTTCATTTCTTTCATTTTTTTGTTTTTTTTGTTTTTTTTGTAAGTCCTTTTTTTCATTTTCAAGGTTAGACTAATTTTTTTTTTCTCTTTTTTCTCTTTTTTTTTCTTTTTTTTCTCTCCTTAACCCTCTTTAGCTGCCTCATTTCACCCCTTTTCCTCTCTCTTTACCTGCCTCAAGTACCTCCTTCTCCCCTCTCTTTACCTTCCACATATCCCCCTTATTTCACCCTCCTTGCCTGTCCCAAATCCCCCCTTTCCCCCCTCTTTAGGTGCCCCATGACCCCCCCTTCCCCTCTCTTTAGGTGCCTCATCACTCCCCCCTTCCCCTCTCTTTAGGTGCCTCATCACTCCCCCCTTCCGCTCTCTTTAGGTGCCTCAACTCTCCCCCCTTCTCCTTTCTTTAACTGTCTCAAACCCCCCCCCCTTCCACTCCCCTATAGCCACCTCTACCCCCCCTCCTTCTTAACAAAAAATTTCTAACAATCGTTTGTTAAGAAGGAGGAGGGGCTAGAGGAGGCTTAAGGGGAGTGGAAGGGGGGTGTTTGAAGCGGCTAAAGAGGGGGGGAAATGGGGGGGTTTGGAACATTTAAAGAGGGGCGAGGGGGAGTTTTGGGGAGTTTTGTGGCAATTAAGGAGGGGGTTTGAGGGGGATTTTGAGACAGGAAAGGAGGAGATTTTAGGGTGGTTTTGAGGCAAGGAGGGAGGGATTTTAAAGGTGATTTCAGAGAAATAAAGGGGAGGAAAGGGGCTGTTATGGTAGTTAAAGAGGGGTTACCTATTTTTTAAAAAACATACTAAAATGTATTTTTTTTTTTTTTGGCAGAATTTTAGAAAAAAAAAAACTTTTACATTCTGTTAAGGTCTTTCCCTGTAAATTACAAAACAAAAAAGGTTTAGATTTTAATCTTTAATTTTTCTTACAAATAATTTTACTGAATTAATTTTTTTTTAATTTATTTGTTTTGATTTTTCTTTTACTGATTTTTTTTTTAATTTTTTTGACAGGATTTTCCGTGAAGGTTTTTATAACCAAACTTCAGGTTTTATTTTTTATTTTTTTTGATATAATTTTTACTGAAAATTATTATTTTTTTTTCTTATTTTTTTTTATTTTTTTTAAAAGGATATTGCTTTAAATTTTATTTTAAAAGATATTATTACGTGAGTTTTTTTTTAAAAAATATGTGTTGAATTTTTTTTGAAATTTAAATTTTTTACAGATCAAAAAAATGTCTTCTTCTTCATATTCACCCCTTACTTCTCTATCATCTTCATCTTTATCCTCTTTATCATCGTTATCTTTATCATCTCTATCATCTTCTTCAAAATCAACTTCAATACAATCATCTTCTTAATCATCAAAAAAAATTAATGATAATCAGTCTCATCAGAATAAAAGATATCTGGAAAAAAAATTCTTCTTCTAAATCATCAAAAAAAATTAAAGATAATCAGTCTCATCAGAAGAAAAGATATTTGAAAAAAAAAATTCATCATCTAAATCACCAAAAAAAATTAAAGATAATCAGTCTCATCAGAAGAAAAGATATCTGAAAAAAAATTCTCTGTGAAAGTTTTTTTTGTCATATCCTAATCATTTTTTTTCATAAAAACTAAAGTAGATAAAAAAAATCAATATCCAAAAAAATTACCAGAAGATATCAAATATCTAACCATATTTGGAGATGATTAAGTTGCTGCAGTTATCAGTAATACTTATAAGGCTCAATTCATTTTGGAATTTCAGTCATTTGATGGTGTAAAAGATGAATCTTTTAATCAACTATCAGATGTTATCATAACTCTTTATCAAATAGCTTTGGTTTGGTTACCTATAAGGAATACAAATTTGTTGGGTGGTATCATGATTGGATTTGGTTGGAGACCAGGTTTTGTTAAAGGATATTCTCTTGGTATGTCTAATAAATTTTTTTCTATTCTTAATATCATTTCACTTATTTCATTTATATAGGTTATATTCATTGCTCAAGAGTATCACTAAAGCTCAAAAAGATGAAGATTTTTGCTTATGGGACACTCTACCTTCCTTTAACTCTTTTCTTGCTCTTTGACTCAAAAAGCTCTGTAATAAAGCATTTGAAAAAAATGATGAACTTGCAACCAAAGTTGGAATACCAAATTGGTGTGACTGTGAATGGGAAGATATCACCCACAAATATCTTTTATTTTCAAATGTTATTATCCCTCATTCTGGATTCCACAATAGGATTCATATTGATAGGAATGTTGCCAATTTTCTTACTTTTGGTATATTCTCATATATCAATCCAATAACTGGCCAACCAATACCATATCCAGCTAAAATCAAAGGATATGGTTTATATTTTCCACAACACTGGTGCCTCATTGATTTTGGTTTGGGAAATGGTATCATCAAAATTATTTGGAATTCTTCTAAAGATAATCATCAAATGACCAAAGCTCCTTCTGGTTTGGAATCCTGTCAAGATTTCACACATTTTGGTTGCTCATTTCAAATTAGTCATAAGTTGATTCAAAGAATCAGCAAGGTAAAGAAAGAAGGTAAAGTTAATTGATTTAAAAAAACTTTATCTAGATCCAAAAAGTACGGGGATTAGAGTTGTCATCAAAAAATTTATATTTTTTCATAAATTTTTAATAAATATTTTTTATATATCAATTTTCTCAAGTAAAGTGATGAGCCAACAGCCTTTGGTTGTATAATAGGTAATCATGATAACATTTATTTGTTTCATGGGTTCCTCTAGCCTATATCTGTGAAAAATTCCAAACTTTTGTTTCTAGATTTGATCTGCATTTTGGCTTGAGGAATAGTCATTACTTTAAACTAGGGAGATTGATATATATATTTGATATTTATTTAATAATTTATGTAATTATATTAAATTTAGATGACTTCCACCCCTTACTTCAATAAAATGCAGGGGGGGTATTGCCAAATTTTCAAATTTTACATGTAAAATTGATGACTTAGAAAAATTTTGGTGATACCCATCCCCTGGCTTCAACAAAATGCAGGGGAGAGTATTGCCAATTTTTTAAAACAGATATAGAGTTTTTTTGACTTGTAAATATTTTGGTGAAAATTTTTTGGTGATACCCGTCCCTTACTTCAATGAAATCCATGGGGGGTTTGCCAAAATTTCTTATAAGACTTGTGAAATTCTTTACATGTAAGAATTTTGGGGATACCGGGAAAATTTAGCGGGTAGTAAAGCCAAAGTTTCATATAAGGCTTTCAAGATTCATGACATAAAAGAATTTTTGTGATACCCACCCCTTACTTCAAAAAAATACAGGGGTGGGGGATTGTCAAATTTTCAAAGGAGACATGAAAATTTTATTTAAAAAAAGAATATTTAACATTAAAATATGAAAATTCAAGTAATGTTTGATAGAGTAATGAAATACAGGAAAATATTGTAAATTTTATGTACAAATAAATATGAACAGTTGAAGTGTGAGAGAAATAAAACAAACTAGTCATCCAACAATTCCTTTAAACATTCAATTTCCTCAACAGATTTATTAGCTTTAAAACATTCTATCAAGAAATCTTTCTTTTTGGAATTTTCTTCGTGATCAAACTTATATTTCATCTGCTCTAATAGGTTTGGATTTTCAAGTGTTTTCTCCTCTTTTTTTTGATTTTTCAATATTTAGAGTTAACTCATACTTCCTTTCCTCCAAATCTTGGGCCCAATCATCCTTCCGTAAAGAGAGCTTGTACTTCCTCTCTTCCAAATCTTGTAGCCTATCATCCCTCCTTGAAGAGAGCTTGTATTTCTTCTTTTCAAAGCTTAGAGTCTCTTTAGCAATTTTCACTTGTTCTAGAGTGATAATAAAAATTAATATAAAGTGGAAGAAAATTAGAGTAAAGTAATAAGAGTTATGGTATCACTTACCAGCATCACTTTTCTCTAAAAGTTGTTCCATAGACGAAAAAGGGGTTTGTGATGAAGTATCACCTTTTTGTCTTCTTTGTGAGTGGAAATTTAGACTACATGAAGCCCTACGCTTCTTGTTCAAGGTCATATTTTCCTCCTCATCATTGTAACTAACTTCAGACTCAGTTGATTCAGGATCCTGGGTTTGTTTGTCAGCCTTTTAAGAAATAAGAAGAAGATAAGTAAATAAAAAATAGAATTGATAAGATAAAAGAAAAAAGAAACAGACCTGAGTTAGATTTGGTTGGGTTAAATCACCAATAGGATCTACATAAAAGCTATCTAGATTTGTTTCATTCAAATGAGGGGAGGCTTGAGTGGAGGAAGAGGATGGGAAAAGATTTGCTTCAACATCATGTTCGGAGATAGTATCTTCTCCATCCAACATGTTTACAGGATTAACATTGGCTCGCTCTCCAAAAATTGAATCCATCTATTTAAAGTAAGGACATAAAGATTCAAGTTTATTGTCTATGGATTTGATACGCTTAGTTATATCAATTTCGGTAACCCCAAAACCAGTGGAAGATGAAAGAGCCTTTGCCTTCTTTTATTTGGCTCAGTAATTCTTGAAGCATTCAGAAATCTGTTTAGGCAAAAGATCAATCCTTCCTTTGGTCTTATTCTGTAATTCATTTGCCATTAGAAGATGGCCATTAACTTTTGATGCTGGGGGCCGTCCTACTTTAGTTGCATACTCAGTACAAAAACAAGAATCATAGTTAGATTTTGTTTTCAGCTAGTTGATAAGAATTAGATGATCATCTTTTTTTAATTGAAAAGTCTTAGATTTCTCAGCTGAGCAGGGGAAAGAGGAAGTAATGGGATTTGAAGAACAACTGGGTGATGGCTGCCTTTGAGATGATCTAGGACGAAGAGGCATGTTAAAATATAAATGAAGATGAAAAGGAGCAGTAACAAGCAGATGAGATAGAGAGATGAAAAGGAGCAGAAACAAGCTTATAAGATAGCGAGATGAAAAGGAGCAGAAACAAGCAGATAAGATGGTGAGGGGTTCTGAGCGGATAGAATGAACAGGATGGGATGAGAATAAGAGCGCACAGAAAGGTAGAAGGCATATCCAGAGAGTAGTCCAAGATGTGGTTATGGCAGAATGTAGGTCAAGATGTGGTTATGACAGAAAGTTGTCCAAGATGTGGTTATGAAAAATTGAGTAAAAAAATGTCGGATAAGAGGTGAACATTGAAAGGTAAAGTGTCTAATAACCCAATCATTAGCAAAAATAATTGTGGTGTGGTGATCCAAACCTGGGTAGGCCTTTGGAGTGCATATTTGGAGGTATTTGGTATGTAGGGTGTTATTGGGGTTATGGTGTTATTAGTGGTTTTTTTCATCTTTAGGTGATATTTAGCAGTGTTTATGGAGGCTTAAGCTAGGGTCACTTATTATGTCTTAGCTTAATGTCCTTTCTTTTCTCTTAATTTTGGTATCCCTTATGGGTGGTTACCTTGCTTTATAGGGTAGTTATGGTGTTGTTATTGGTATTTATCAGATGTTTATTGCTTAGTGCTGCTTATGTAGGCTTAAGCTAGGGTCACTTATTATGTTTCAGCTTATTTTCCTTCATTTTATTTTCATTTTGGTATGTCTTATGTGTGTTTATCTTGTTTATTAGTGAAGTTATGGGTTTTTAGGGTTTTTTAGGGTTTTTATGGGTTGTATGGGTGTTTTAGGACGTAGAAGTGGCCAGCCCGCCCCCAAGCGGCCTGCCTGCCCCTAAGCGGAGCCGCCTCTAAGCGGCCTGGCTGCCTGGGCGCTGGCGAAGCGCTAAAATGCACTTTTATGCATTAAAAAGTCTGGGAAAGCTGGATTTTGGGCAGGGAATTGGTCAGGGTGGTCTGTGCACTGGCTGTATGATGCGTGTGTGGGAAGATCTTTAGGGAATCATCTTATCTCTTTACTCATCGCCTCTCTATTCCTCACTGTCTTATTGGCTTGTGTTTTGTTGAAATATATATTACTGTTAATTTCAACTCTTTCTAGTAGTCTGTCTGGGACTATTATCTTCACTTTTAAAGGGGTCAAGTGTGTTTAATTAGAGGGTCTAGCAAACAGATCTCCAATTTTCTGCAACAGATAAATCTAACTTGTTTTTCTAAAGGGACAGGGGTTATTCTCTCTGGTTTTTCTCCAACTCCCTTGTTCAAGGCCTATAGCTAGTACTATATGATTGTCTACATTTCTGGCGCCCAACGTGGGGTCAAATCTGTTGGCTTTTTGGAATCTCTGTTGATCTAGGCTTCTCTCTTTGGTGGATCTCTTTTGGTTGATTTTGAATTTGGTGCTATATCTCTTTGTGGCTGGTCTAGGGGTCTTCTTTTCTGTTGGTTTTGGTCCCTCCTAGGTCTCTAAGGCTACTGGGGGGGACTTTGGCTATCTTTGGTGGAGATTGGAGGCTGTAACTTGGAATTCCTAGGATGGTTAGGATTCAGTCTTGGGATTGTTCAAGGTTTTGGGGAGAGGATTCAAAGGGGTTTTTGGCTAGGTTTGAGGTTGCTGCTGAGATTGATGGGGCCTCACTTTTGGACATGGTTAGGCAAGTAATCTTTTTCATTGGCAATAGGGAGGTGGAGAAGGAAGTTTCTGTTATGGAAGGATATAGGATTCAGGACTGGGGAAAGTTGAAGACTGAAATGATTAAAAGGTGGCCTAATACTTTCTCAATGGTGGATCTTCATGGGATTTCTAGGAAGTGGGAATTGAAAGGTGGTGTAACTTCTCTTTCTCAGTATGGGGAATTTATGGAGGAGTTTGGGGAGGCTCTGGATTATCTGGTATATAATGATATATTACCACATGAAGATGGGGCCAAATATGTTTTTTGGAGTTCCATGGGTAGGAATATAAAGGTGGAGGTTTTGGAGATTCTTTTCAAGGCTGACTTGATGAAGACTCTTCCAAATGGGGAAAATACGATTCCTGGTATGGCTATTCTGAAGGAGGTTATTTTGGGATATTTGGATGGTATGATGGATAGGGATGTGGAATCTGGAGAGGAAATCCTGTTGGATGGAGAGGTTCAGGAGACTGTTGTGGAAAATTCAGTCTCTAGGGAGGTGTTGGAGCCATCAATTTTGGAAGATGGGGACTCTGATGATGTTTATGAAAATGATTTTTCTTTTCCAAAGGATTCCATAGGATCTCAAGAATGTGCTTCACTGGATGTTTTGGAAATGTACACACTGGAGGATCAGTGTATTTCCTCAAGTTTGGGTGAATTATGTGGGAAGGAGGACTTGTCTGGTCATGAAGAAGGATTTTAAGATATTGAGAAGGAATCTGTGGTGGATGAATGGTTGTTGAGGGATGATTATTTTTCTTTCTCAAGTTCAGATAATGTCTTATTGGAGGAGGATGTATCAGTTGAATTTTTGGATGTACAGAAAGATTCTGTCTTGGATCGTTTTCAAATAGAGGAAGATTATTTTCAGGTGGTTCCCTCAAGATCAGAAGTTATCTGCTTGGAGGAGGATTTTTTATTTTGATGTTATGGATGTTATTCTGGAGGATTTTTCAGATTCTAAGCAAGATTCCTGTAGGAAAGGGGAAAATTGTGATGTTTTGGATGTCACTGGTATAGAGGTTGATTTTAAAGATGTGGTGGAGGATCCAGATGTTTCACAGGGTGGAGAATTTATTGATTCTGCTAATGTGAAATATGGAAGACTCAGTGTAAGGAGGATGGAAGATTTTTTGGAGGTCTGATGTTGGGATATCAGAATTGGAAGAGGAGATTAGGGGGTTCAAGCCCTAGGGGCAAACTTATTGGTTTAAACCTTGGGATTTCAAGAATCTGATTCCTCCGAAATGAGGATAAGCTACTTAATTTGTTTTGGTTTTGCTTAATTTGGCCTCTATGTATTTGGTCAGGATTATTTTTGTTTTGTCCAATTCTTTTCAGTCTCTCTGGTTCAAGTCCCTATATAAAAAAGGGAGGCCGGGCGGCTTCAGGTGGCACCTCCGACGTTGGGCAGCCCACCCGTAATGAAAAAAAAAAAAATCTTAGTATAATGAAGATGGAAGAAAAGAAAAATTCAAGTGAAGATGGGTATTTTATTTAAAAGAAAATGAAGATAAAAATGAAGATTATTGGTTTTATTTCACCTCCAGCATGAGGTTAAACTGCAAAATTTTATTTCTAAATTGGATTTTTTTTGGCTTTAAAGAATTTTAATGGTTTTTTATGGGAGAAGATTTGTGTTGGAAAATCCTTTTTGTTAGAAGGTACCCAGGGGTGGGGCTTCTAGATTTTATTTTGGCAAGTGTGGGGGTGACTGATGGGCTGGCTGCTCTATCAACTGTTACCCCAGATTGTATGTTTCCAACCCCTTCTCTTAATTTTGTTGAATTCTAGTATTGGTTTTTTTTCTTTAACAGGTTTTTAGTCCACCATGACTTTAAACTGGAAATTCTTTTGGTCTTCAAGTGCTGGACCCCTCATGTTTATTGGTTTTGTTTAATTTTGTTGGATGTTGTGTTTTTGTTAGAAGGTACCCAGGGGGGCTTCTAGATTTTGCGTTGGCAAGTGTGGGGGTAACTGATGAGCTGGCTGCTCTGTAGAACAGTTACCCCGAATGTCTGTTTCAAGCCTTTGGTTTTTTTCTAGTTGAATTCTAGTGTTGTTTTTTTGTAATTCAGGTTTTTAGTCCTCTATGACTTTAAACTGGATTGCCTTGGATGTCTTTTGGTGCTTTTGGATTGGTGGTGGATCACTGGTGGTCTCCCATCATTTTTACTTATTGGAGGGAGCCCACCCAGTGATCTCTTCTGTTGACCTGGAGCTGGCTTTACTATGTGGTTCTAGGGTGTTGGCTGTGAAAGTGGTGGATTCAAGATTTTTTTCTTTTTTTCTCTTTTTTTTCTTTTAATTTTTTTATGGAGGCTATGTTTGTTCAAAGGCTCAACATAGGGCTCTGGCAATGTTTTTGGTAGAAGAGAAGGAGTCAAAATAAAAATAAAAAAATTAAATTTTTTTAGGTGTGACCACATCAAGATGCACTTGGATGTGGGTAAGGTATCAGGGGATCAGCTCATCAATTGGCTGGGGGATACCATTTTATTTTGTTTTATTTGTTAAAGGAGGTTAAATGTTTGGCTTTGATGGTTTTTGGTTTGGGGATTTATGGGATATATCTTCAAGATTTTTTTCTGGAAGGTCCTTCAAGACTTCAAGCTGAATTTTTTTAATTATGGGATATATCTTCAAGATTTTTTTTCTGGAAAGTCCTTTAAGACTTTAAACTTATCTTTTAATTACGGGCTCAAGATTTTTTGACGTCCATCAAGACTTTAAACTGAAAATTCTGTTAGTCCTCCAAGACTTAAAACTGGCTGGTTGTTAAAGATTTATTCAAGAATTTAATTTTACTACTGTGGATCTAGTAGTCTTTTAAGACTTTAAACTGGCTTGTTTCAAGATTTTGTCAAGAATTAGTCTGTCAAGACTTTAAACTGAACACTGTGTTAGTCCCCCAAGACTTTAAACTGAGGATTGTTGATAGTGAAGTCCCCCAAGACTATAAACTGAGGAATGGGAGGCAGTGTGAGGTGGAAGTTTAAAGGCAGAAGGATCCAAGGGGGAACTTCTGAATTTTGTAAAGGCAAGTTTGGGGGTGACTGATGGGCTGGCAGCTCTATATACAGTTACCTTAGAAAGTTAGTTACTTCTCTAAATCTTTTTCTGGTTGATCTCTGGTTCTGGGTTCTATGATTCAGGTTTTTTCAGTCCCCCAAGACTATAAACTGAGGATTTTTGGAGTCCCCCAAGACAAGAAACTGAGGGCTGTTAGTCCCCCAAGACTTTAAACTGAGGGCTCTTAGTCCCCCAAGACTTTAAACTGAGGGTTGTGAGTCCCCCAAGACTATAAAATGAGGAAATTTTTATGCTGGTAGAAGGTTATAGTCGGGAAGACTTGTCAACTGGATATCACTTTTCATTGTTGGAGGCTGGTACAGCCAGAGTTGTAATTCAGGAAAAGAAGAAAGAGATTCTTTTCAAAGAGATAGATTTAATTTAAAGGCATGGTGAAAGAGAAGTTTTAAAGAAGAAGCTTGGATTGCTGGTTCAGAAGTTCACTTAGGATGGAATAAGATCTGGTGGAAGAGATAAATGGGCTGTTTGTAAAGATTCTGAAGAGGTGCTTTAACATGGTTGTTGGCAAAGGAAGAATGAGGAAATTCTTGATTGGAGGGAGGATGTGGTGATCCAAACCTGGGTAGGCCTTTGGAGTGCATATTTGGATGTATTTGGTATGTAGGGTGTTATTGGGGTTATGGTGTTATTAGTGGTTTTTTTCATCTTTAGGTGATATTTAGTAGTGTTTATGGAGGCTTAAGCTAGGATCACTTATTATGTCTTAGCTTAATGTCCTTTCTTTTCTCTTCATTTTGGTATCCCTTATGGGTGGTTACCTTGCTTTATAGGGTAGTTATGGTGTTGTTATTGTTATTTATCTGATGTTTATTGCTTAGTGCTGCTTATTTAGGCTTAATCTAGGGTCACTTATTATGTCTCAGCTTATTTTCCTTCATTTTATTTTCATTTTGGTATGTCTTATGTGTTTTTATCTTGTTTATTAGTGAAGTTATGGGTTTTTAGGGTTTTTTAGGGTTTTTATGGGTTGTATGGATGTTTTAGGGCCTAGAAGTGGCCAGCCCGCCCCCAAGAGGCCTTCCTGCCCCTAAGAGGCCTGGCGGCCTGGGCGCTGGGGAAGCGCTAAAATGCACTTTTATGCATGAAAAAGGTAGGGAAAGCTGGATTTTGGGCAGGGAATTGGTCAGGGTGGTCTGTGCACTGGCTGTATGATGCGTGTGTGGGAAGATCTTTAGGGAATCATATTATCTCTTTACTCATAGCCTCTCTGTTCCTCACTGTCTCATTGGCTTGTGTTTTGTTGGAATATATTACTGTTCATTTCAACTCTTTCTAGTAGTCTGTCTGGGACTATTATCTTCACTTTTAAAGGGGTCAAGTGTGTTTAATTAGAGGGTCTAGCAAACAGATCTCCAATTTGCTGCAAAAGATAAATCTCACTTGTTTTTCTAAAGTGAGAGGGGTTATTCTCTCTGGTTTTTCTCCAACTCCCTTGGTCAAGGCCTATAGCTAGTACTATAGGATTGTCTACAGCGGAAGATAATTGTGGTATGCAGATTATTTTCCGCAATTAATTTAATTTCAGATCAGTGAACATTGATACCCCCTATTAAGTTGAATTCTAGTTCTCTGCTTTTATTCAGGTTTTTGTCCTCTATGGCTTCTTGGTGGTTGATTACTGGTGGTCTCCCATAATTCTTATGTATTGGATGGAGCCCACCCAGTGACCTTCTCTTTGGACCTGGATTTGCTTCTGTGATTTGTTGTGAAGAAATGGAATTGTAGTGGTCTTAGATTTTTTTTCTTTTATTTTCTTTTATTTTGTTGGTGAGGGTTATTTTATAAAATCAAAAAAATATTTGGGTGTACCACATCAGGGTCACCTGGATGTGGGCAAGAATTTGTGCAGAAATTCTCTTACATTGGCCAGGCAATGCTGTTTTTCTTTTTCATTATTATTTCATAAGTTTCTTTTATTCATTCATTTTATTTTGTTTCATTTTTAAGTTTTTCTTAATATGTTTAAATCATTTTTCAAATCTTTAAATCTTTGAAAGGTTTATCCACATCAAGGTGCACTTGGATGTGGGTAAGGTATCAGGGGATTAGCTGACCAATTGGCTAGGGGATACAATTTGTAATCATTATTTATTTTATCTTATTATTATTCATTTTTTTTCTCAACTCTCAAATATTTTTGGGAATTATGATTTTAATTATTTTTCAAGTTTTTTTTAATATGTTAGTATATATAGGTGATATCTGAAAAATAAAAGAAATATATAAAAATATAGAAATATATAAAAATATATAAAAAATTAAAAAATTAAATAAATAAAAAAATTTTTAACTGCTAAAAATTGTTTTTTTTCTTTAATTGTTTTCTCTATTTATTAATTCATATTATTTTTTTTCTATAATTTAATCTCTGGAAGAAGAAGCTTCTTGAGGTTGGTTTGGGATGTTTTAGCGTTTTATTTTCTTGTTTGGATTGGAGGATGCACTGCATTCTTTCTAGTTTAGTCTGCTGGAAAGAGTGTAGGGGTTGTAATGGTCTGGGACTGGTTTGGAAGGTGGTATTTTGGAGGATAAAGAAGATGTTGGGATAGAATGTGTGAAGATGTGCATAATTATCCTTGACATGTTCCAGTGGTTGTCCAGAAACTTCTTTCTCAGGGTCGTTTCAAACTCATTCAATGGTTCATGAAAAGCAAAGTCCTTTAGCATGTTAGAACACATTATGCTTAGGTTCTGTTTCATATTAAAATAATCCAAAGTTAATGTATTTTCCAGAGGTGGCCCAGCTCTAATAGTAGTATCAGGAGGATGGGTACTATCTAAACAAGAATTTTATTGAGGGGTAAACTTTTGTCTTCTGTATGAATTATTTGAAGAGAAGGAACTTTCAGAGGAGTAGTTGGCAGGCAGAGGGGAGGTGTAGTTTCTTCTCCTGGATGGAGAAGATGATATGGTTTTTGAGCAGGTTTGGGAGCTCTGACTAGTACTTGGGGGGATCTTTCAGGTCTTCTTGAAGCTTGGGAATTTTCGATGTTATTGGACCTTGAAACTTTTGCTTTAATTGCTCTGGGAGCACAATGAGGCTCTTGTGCAGAAGTGATCTTGTTTTTTGGAATTTCAGTTGTTTTAGAAGGTCTTGAGCCTGATTTTTATTTTCCAGAAAGGCGGGAAGGCCACCTGGATGAAGTCTAGCAGCCTAGAAGCTGAATTTGAAGAGATAAAGGTGGCTGTTTATAGAGAGTTCTGGGATGGATCTCCTGGATCTTCTGGAAGGAACTAAAGACAAAGCAGAAGAAGCATTACCTAGTTCTGGAGATCTGATAGGGGATCTGGAGATGTATTTGTGAGAAGATAAAGCTGGAGGTATAGGATAGTTGGGATCTCTATGACATCTATTATTCTCTGAATTGCAAGAGTCAAAAGCCCTGTTGTACAGTTTGGCCTCTGGAGTTGGAAGAGTTAATTTGAAGGGTCTGCACATGTGAATGCACTGTCTGAAAGCATAGTTTTTGGGGGCAGTTAAGCAAGGGTTGAGGGGTCAAAAGCAGGTGATTCAAGGTTTGACATTTTCTGTATTGGAATAACAATTAAGATGATAAAGAGATAAGAAAAAATTATTTATCAGTGATGGGTAAAAGATGAAGTGGATGTTGAAGGTCAACAAGTGGAATGTGGGTGAATGTGCATAAGTCCATCAAGATTTGAAACTGAAACATGCATCAGTCCATAAAGACTTTAAATTAAAAATTGAGGGCTTTTAGTCCCTTAAGACTTAAAACTAAGGTTTGTGAGTCCTCCAAGACTATAAAGTGAGAAATGGATGTTGTTTTTGGTGTTGGTTTTGAATATTGGAAGATGGTATCCACAGGGGGAGCCTCTGAATTCAGCAAAGTCAATTTCGGGGATAATTGATGGGCTGAAAGCTCTATTTACAATTACCCAAGAATTTTATTTTTTTTTCTGTGTCTTAATTTTGTTGATCTCTGGTCCTGGGTCTATGATTTAGGTTTTTGAGTCCCCCAAGACTATAAACTGAGGTATTTTGAGTCCCCCAAGACTATAAAATGAGGATTGTCCCCCAAGACTCTAAACTGAGGGTTATTTCGTGCCCACATCCTATAAAGGGTTTTAATGTTTTTTTTCTAAATCAAACTCATGAGCTAGTAGAATTAAAGAAGGGTACAATGAGAGGTGGTAAAATGTTCTGCATTGGCCTTGAATTTTTGGATGAGGCTCCTTCTCTTTTTAATGTCTTGTTGGTCCTTGGAAGGAGCTGATTGGAAGTAAGAAAGGAGGAGTTTTTTCTTTTTTAGGGTGTGATGTAGGAATTTTTCTTTAAAAAGGGGTATTTTATTTGGGGGTGGTATTTAAATGGTCCCTAAAATGTTATCATCATCAATTACAGGTGGAGAGGCTGAAAAAAATGTTCAGTCTAGTCTGGTATGGAGTGATGGAATCTTACCTTCTGGTGAATCAGGATGATGAGAGGAAGAATAGGCTGTTGGAGTTACAGCTTTTACTCTGGATGAATGAAGTTTGTTGATTATTCTTTGAATGATGATGGAGGGTCTGGATCTTTTGGTGGAAGAGGATGGGCAAGGCTGAGTGTAGTAAGAAGCTAAAGAGGAGGATAATGGGCCAGGTCTGTGGCAATTTTTATTTCTGGAGTTTCAAGCATCACAAGAAGTCCTTTAGATATGAAGAGGTCCATTTATTGCACAGATGAGGTTGTTGTCATTGCAGTACTGGCAAGGGCCCAGGGCAGAAGCAGGTCTGGAGAGGTGTTTTAACATGTTTGTAAGTGGATGAAGAATGTGGAAATTCTTTATTGGAGGGAGGATTTGGTGTTCCAAAGCTGGGTAGGCCTTTGGATTATGTATTTGGAGGTATTTAGTAAGTAGGGTATAGTTGGGGCTATGGTGTTTTCTATTGATGTTTTGTTAGTTTTTACAAGTTTATTTGTCTTTTTGTAGGCTTAAACTAGGGTGACTGATTATGTCTCAGCTTAATATCCTTCCTTTCTCATCATTTTGGTAAGTTTTATGTGTGATTAGAGTTCTTCTACATTTGGTTACTGATATTTTTCTGCTTAGAGGCTGTTTTTGGGTGTTTTTGGGCATTTAAGGGCCTAAAAGTAGCTACCTTCCTTTATGCGGCTGTCCCTACATTGAGTGGCCTGCCTGCCTGCACGGGTGGAAGCCTCTAGAGGTGTTCCTATCCATGTAGAAAGGTGGGAGAGTAAAATTTGGCTGGTAAAAGGCCAGGGTGGTCTGTGTGTGAGATAGT
This sequence comes from Hemileia vastatrix, assembly GCA_030280995.1. NCBI lineage: Eukaryota > Fungi > Basidiomycota > Pucciniomycetes > Pucciniales > Zaghouaniaceae > Hemileia > Hemileia vastatrix. The sequence goes on from JASXTE010000005.1 coordinate 26,821,800, forward strand.
TAAGTAATTTTAACAACATTCTAGTTTATCATCAACCATCTGGTGTACCTGGAATCCCTGTTCTTAACTTCATTTTGTGTGTTTTTGGAATGTGTCTCTGGGTTGTGAAAAGGTTAGTTCTTACTTGACTTCAACTCTTGTCACTGTTTTCTCTGGTATAGTCTTGCAAGCTATATCAAGTATTATTGCTGTCTTTGGTGTAGCTTTGAATCCTATATCAAATATCATTGCTTTCTCTGGTGTGGACATTGGTCTACATTTCAGTTCTTTGGTCTGGTAGTCTGTCTGTAGACTACTTTCTTGGCTGATCAAGCAGTCAAGTATGTTGGATGGGGTTTTAGCAAAAAAGACTCAATTTACTTTAGAAGGTAAATCTCACTTTATTTTTCTAAAGGGACAGGGGATTTTCTCTCTGGTTTTTCTCCAACTCCCTTGGTCAAGGCCTATAGCTAGTACTATAGGATTGTCTACAAAACCATCTGTTGGGTACATCCAAGCCCCTAAAGCATTTTCCCCTTAACTTGATTAGTCAGAACTAGGTTCACACACACCCATTCCTTAAACTTTCTCTTCACCTAATCCTAATGAGCTTATTTATAAATACACAGTACACAGTATATCAAGTCTTAAGGCATCTTAAAATTATAGTCTAACACTTAATTTATACAAAACTTGATAACTCTCACTCTTTCTTTTTCCCTCCAAACACTAAAATGACTCTTTCACTTTATCAAAAGCTTCAAAAAACTACTGATTCTCTAGCCCTTGATCTTTTTGTTGAGAGTGATCTACATTCTGATGCTGAGATTAACTTTTTTGTATGAGTCACCTTTTAAAGAACCACTACCTTTCTTCCTGAACCCAATCCATTTGCCATCAACCACAATATACACTTCACAAATTTCTGAAATACCAATGCGAATCTCTGTGGGACTTTGCCAATTTGGTTTAAATTGGAATGGTGCTGCCATAACTCATCTCAATATCCTTTATCTTTGACTATGTTCTCCTTTTGAATCTACGTCATCATTAATAACCACTTGTTCATAATGAGTAGTTTTATCTAATTGCCTAGCAGAGTTCATACATATCAATCCAAAGTTTATCAATGAAAGTTAAAACTGGAATTTATCTTAAAGTATCTTTCTTTCCACCTCATTGGACCAGTATTTAGAAGATATATATTGGCCTTTATTATCTGAATTGAGCTTAAGGACATCAAATTGTAAATGACCCCATTGACAACATTCACAAGTTGAAGTGAATCTCTTTACTCTGGTGTTTTTAACACAATAGTAATTGGAACTTTCACAATGAGTGCAAGGAATGCAGTATCCCCATGTAAGCTTATAGTCTTTTGTACTATTCTCTTTTGAAGTAGATGATGATGATGGTAAAGATGTCTTATTGAGAAGCTATAAAGGACTAGGTAAGATTTTTGAATGTTTCTAGAAAAGACAAGATGAAATCTTTGAATTTTCCTTGAAAGATACTATGATTTTTTGGGGAAGGTACTTTTACTGTATTATTATAATAAATATTACTATTTTTATGGACAAATGATAAATCAGGTGTATCTACATCAAATCCTGATTGTCCCAAGTCCTCCTCAATTTGCTGAACAGATTATACATCAATGAAATTACCTGCATTTTAATAATAAGTATTATGAATAATTTTAAAATTTGATTTACTTACCAAAGGATAGGAGCCAGCCTTGGCTTTTGACACTTTTCTTTTGCTTTAAGGGTTACTTGGAGTGGTCTGATGAGGGGCTGGATCCCTTTCTCAATCAATCTCACTTCCATATTTCTACCAAGATCATGTCCTGGGACTGATTTGATCCTCCTGGGGTAGGGGTTTCTGGTTTCATTGTCCTCCCTTCAATTCCCCCAGTGTTTGACTCAACTTTTGGAATTACAACTTGCAGTTTTTTTGCACTTTTTCCATCTCCATGATGATAGCAGACTTTGACAACTCAAACTTCATAACTTTTCTAGCTAAATGGGGCAGTTAATCCTGAAGAGGAGGTCATTTCTTCTTTTTAGTCACCTTTTTTAATAGTTCCTCTTTTTACTCTATGCTTAATTTTTCTGGTTGAGTATAAGAGTGACCTTCCATAGTTATGTCCTGGTAAATTGTTTTTAGCTTTAGACTTGGTATTAAAAGCAGGTTTGTCACTTACATTGTCCTGTGGAGCACTCATCATGTCTAAAAGAACTCTTTAATACACCTAAAAAAGGGAAAACCTATATGGTAATCAGTAGATAAAAATATTAGTAATATAAATACTAATAAAAGCACTGGAGCTTACCCTGAATTTATATTTTTATTAATTTAAATAAAATTTAATAAAAATTTGAAAAATTCTGATAAAAATTAAATAATAAGCTTAACTGGAACTTTATGATTTGAGAATGTATCTTAAAAAGATTTAATTAAAAAAAATTAATTAGGCTGAATATTGTTGACAAAATACCAAGTTGAATTGGGGTTAAATTGGGTACAGTTACTACTTTAGATACCTAATTTTGATTTAATAAAATTAGTTAAATTATTATAAGGGCTCTTTTCCGCAATCACTGAGATTTTATGACCCAAAAATGTGCTGAATACCCAAATATTTGGCTTATAAGAGCTATAATAGAGTAAAAATCATTTCCTAAGGTTAAACAAAATAATAAGTAATAATTTCGGAAAGACCCCCAATAGTCATTGTGTGCTAGGACTTGATTATGATTTAGTAGTAAATATTAATGGTCTTACTACTTAATATTAAGTTTTTTATAGATTGAACCTTAGAGAAAGACTAATAAAACTTTTATTCTCAATTATTAACTCACAATATTTGAATTGGTGCAGATTAGTGATGTAAAATAGGGTAATAAAATATAGTCATAGCTAAGATAAAGATAATATCAATTTATAAGGCCTTTAAAAGATATTTTTATTAACTAAAATTTTTTTAATAATTTTTCTTTAATTTTTATCTAGTAAGTGATGTCCAATAGCCCCCAAATCCTCCTTTACTTATACCAAAGTCCACTGGAGTGCACAGACCTTCAATCCAGATGATGTCACTGCTATCCCTGGAAATTATAGCACTGTGAGGTCTCATCACCTGCCTGTGGAATACACTTCAAGAAGTTTGAACACCAAGACCTCCAGTAAGGAACTTTCATCACAATTAATGATATCATACACCCATACCATAAATAGAGAAAACAGATAAAAGTGGATACCATAAAGAAACAGGTGAAATTGCTCATCCAAAAGAGAATAAAATGAAACCCATAGCATATAAAGGAATCAAATGAACTTTCCAGTCCCCTTTTAAGATCCCCATTCATCCAAATCCACCCAGTAATCATATCCCAACCCATAAATTTGTGAAAATCAATTAAAGAAGACGAATAAGTTGTTAGAGGGTTAAACTCATATATATACCAATATATACATAATGTAACTGTATATCTCACTTAATATGTGGTTTATGCATACATACAAGCCTATGTATGTCTATAACTACTTAATATCACTTAAGATAAATAAATAATGACTACCTTAGAACCTTAATATGTATTACATTGTGGTCTTCCAACATTGGCAGGGGCCTTTGTTGTGTGATTTGGCGCTGTTTGTGCATGTCTTAATTGACATCTGTTAAGGAGTTGGGTATTTTTCTGGTTTTATTCCGTGGATATTGGGTCTGCGGGTATGTGGATACTATCATTGGATAGCTCTGTTTTTTCTCTATATTTTATGTCAAGAAGACATTTTTCATATTCTAAGTTTTAAGGGGTCATTTCCTCATTTTTCATATATAAAAGATTTCTGTTTAATTTTGTTTTTCGTGTTTTACGGGCTAACCTTAAGTCTTAGGGTTAAGTGCTTAGTACCATTGGATAGAGCTAATTTTTCTCTACATTTCATGTCTCAATGTTGTTATAGTGAAATTCCGTGTTTAAAGGTTTTAGTAGTTGTAGCTAATTTTTCTAAGTAGATTAGTTGTTTTTATTGGTTTTCTGGCTTCAGGGAGGCCGGGATGCTTCAGGCTGCATCTCCGACGTCGGGCGGACCGCCCGCCTCTGTTTTAGGAGGTTGGGGAGCGCTTCAGGAGGGTTTTTTATGCAATTTGGCGGGTAGAGGCGCCAGATTGGTGGGTGCGCATGGGCTCTTAGTTAGTGGTCTGTGTGTACATAGTGAATATAACAGTTTGGGGCAACCTTAATTATCATACAAACATCTGGAGGTGATATCCTTTTTCTTCACTCAGTTTTCACTGTTTTTGGCCACAATTGGCTGTGTTTGTTGCAAGGTTAGTTCTTCATTTAACTCAACTTTGGCAACAGGTTCTCTGGTTTAGTCTTGCAAGCTATATCAAGTATTATTGCTGTCTCTGTTGTGGATTTGAAGCCTACATCAAGTATCTTTGCTTTCTCTGGTGTGGACATTGGTCTACATTTCAGTTCTTTGGTCTGGTAGTCTGTCTGGGGACTACTTTATTGGCTCATCAAGCAGTCAAGTGTGTTGAAAAGGGGGCTTAGCAAACAGGAACCAACTTACTTTAGCAAGTAAATCTCACTCTATTTTTTCTAAAGGGACAGGGGATTTTCTCTCTGTTTTTTCTCCAACTCACTTGGTCAAGGCCTATAGCTAGTACTATAGGATTGTCTACAACGTGGCTACTTATAGTCTATTTAAACTTATAAAAGTCATTTAATATTTTAATAAATATGTATAAGCATAATAACCATATATATAAATATTATAAGCTTGATGCAATTAAGGTAATCTTATTTGAAAAACTATTATAATTAGTCCTGTGATTACCTAGGCTGACATGTAGGGTAGAGAAATATAGGTTTTGTTAAAGAAGCTAATGGTAGAAATATGTGTGAAACTTTAGGCACTAATATCTAGAAACAGGCTGATGAGAGCATTTTACCTAAATAATGTGATTAATAGCTTACCGTTGTTGAAGCCTTAATTTTAGCATTGCAAAAAATTTCATTTAAAGAAGCTTTATTGGAGTAGATTATTGATATTGGAAAATTCAATCTAATTTTATAATGGTGTATAGTTAAAAGAATGAGTATTAAAAGTGGTTAAAAAAAGGGTTAATTATACAAGTCACAATTGAACAATTATTTAATGGGCAAAATCTGCATTTATGGGTCATCAAGGGTATGAAAATTAAATTCAGGAGTCTCAAGAACCTTTTGAAATTTTTGGAGAGTTTTTACAATTTCTCTACTATATTTAATAAATTTATAAAGTATTTTTGATTATTTTTAATTTTTCATAATTTACTTAACTTTGATGATTTTAAATTAGATGAATAGGGTTGTGTCTGCTTAAAAAATTAGTTTAGAATACAGAGGGAATTTAGCTTTATCATCTGTAATTTTTCTCAATTTTTATTAAGTTTTTAAGGTTCTAATTAAGTCTGGAAGTCTGTAAAAGCTTTATGTTACCTCTGGTTATCTCTAGACAAGTTATGGAATGCTCTGTGCAACCTCTAGAAATGACTGGAAAAGCTCTGGAATGCTCTGGCTGGAAAGCGTATGGCATGTTGTGGCAGTCTAAAGTTTAGTAGGGTACTAAATTATATTAAAATTGGATGTTTGGGAGATGATTATTGAGGTTGGAAAAGACAATCTAATTATAAAATGATTATATTTAAGAGAATGAGTATATAAAAGGGTTTAAAAAGGATAATTTTACAATTCAAGATTAAAAAACTAATAAAAATTCTGGAAATAAAATTATATGTCTAAAAGTTCATGGAAATGTAATTCAGGAGTCTCAAGAAACTTTGGGAATTTTTGTGGAATTTTTACTATCACTACACAATATAGGGGGTGGACTTGCTAGCAAGTCCCCAACCTGAACTCAGATGGAACTCAGACTGAACTCATATTAAACCCACACTGAACTCTTCTTGAACACCCACCTAAAACTGTTCTGCTGAGTGGTGTTCATCCCTGATTGTATGATTCCTTTGTCAATAGCTCACTGTGTGTTCAATCTGTGATAATTTCGGGTCCAAGGTTGCGGACTCGCTAGCAAGTCCGCCCCCTATATTGTGTGGTGTATTTTTCTACTATTTTCCATAATTCTTAAATTATTTTTGTTCATTTTTGATTTGTCATAATTTACTTAGCTTTGATAACTGTTTACTAGGTGAATAGGGCTGCACAGAATTAAAAAGTTAGAATGGATTATAAAATATAAATAGCTCTATCATCTATAGTTTTTCTAGATTTTTTATTAGTATTTTAAGGTTCTAATTGAGTCAGGAAGTCCTTATGAGCTCCACACAAACTCCGGTGATCTCCAGACAAGCTCTGAAAAAGCTCCAGAATGTTCCAGTTAGGGAAAATAGGGCATGTTAAATACTATGCATATAAATTGTCAGTGGGTCGTTTTGGTCTAGAAGATTTTTACAGTGATCCAACGGCAGTGAAAGGTTGAGAAATAAAGAATTACAAAGCTAGTATGTAACTTTTTATCTTTGTGTTTTATAACTCAAGTAAAAGGTAAGGAATATTATTATTATTACTTGTAAGAATTTAAATTACACAAATGTAAATATTAAATCACTAATAGTAGTAATAGAGTTGGTTTTTAATGTATATAATAAATTGTAATTTTTGTAAGGAAAGAATGAAAAAAAACCAAAATGGGAGGCCTTACATAGGCAAAAAGGGAAGAAACCATAAAGCTAAATTTCTATATACAGAAGTATGAGAGAAGGAAAGTTCCAGAATAAGATATTGCAAATATTAAGAATGTTCTATAAAGAATGTGTCCATTAAATGTATTTCCTGCATGTAAAAGTTCTTTGATTTATTTAAAGTTTTTCTGTAAATATCATTTTTAAAATAATATAATTTGAATTTAAACTTTTGTATTACTATATTTTTATTTCACTCTTGACCTTTCATGAGGACAGTGTTGGGGAATAAAAATATGGGGGAAATTAATTTTTTAAATATTAAATTCATTTACTTATTTTAATTAGTTAAACTAATACAAGTAATTTATTTAAGTAAATATAATTTAATTAATAATAAGAATTTGATGGTGTGGATTCATCCCAGTAAATTATAAATTATTTTACTAGGTTAGTCTAGTAGCCTGGCTGACATAAAGTCTGTAGACTCAAAATTAGATAGAGAATTAATTGGGAGAACAACTTAATCATTAACCAAAACAATGCATATTATCAACAACCATTAATATTTTAAATAAAAAATTCTAAAATTGTAATACCCTTAGAAATATAAAGATTTTACATAACAATTTTTTAATTTCACTAATCATCACATATATTAACTTATAGGGTACTATTTTAAAGGTCTCATCACCAGGGATCTGAAAATAACAACTAAATTGTATAAAAATAAAATTTTCATAAAAATATATTATTCATTTATTTAAATTAATTTTCTAAATACAGCTTCACTGTTGTGTTTCTTACCCTCATTATAAAGAACACTGTTATTAACAAATATTTTATTGGTTATTTAATAAAAAGTAGAAGTTATAGCTTAGTTAATTTTGAACTCTTATTTTACTTAAAGGTACAGGGTTTTCTTCTTTTTATCAAACTCCCTTGAATTCTGCTTACAGCAAGGCAGCTGTAAGATTCTTTATATATTGGTGGAACCCAATGTGGGGCTTGAATTTTCAGGATTTTAAACAAACTTACTTGATACTTGGACTATCTTAGTCTACAAGAGGCATATTAAACAAACACTTATATTATTTTAATGGTTTAATCTTATGTTTTTTAGATGTCATTTTCTATTGGATCTGGTTTTTTGGCTGCTGGTGTACCTGTTAGGGCATTAGTAAAGATTGTATCTTGGGATGCGCCCGAGCTTGTTGATGATGATTTGGAAGGATTTTAACATTGGTATAAAACTTCTGCAGGATTGTATAAAGCAATACCTTTTGATATGGTGAAGCAGATTAGGTTTTTTATGGGAGACAGAGAGGTGGAAGAAGAGGTTACTGCTATGGATGGCTATAAAGGTCAAAATTGGGAAAAGCTGAAAATGGAAATGCCAAAAAGGTGGCCATAGGTTTATTCATTGAAGGATCTGAAGAAAATAGCTAGGAAATTGGAATCAAAAGTTGGTGTAAAATCTCTGGGCCAATATAATCAGTTTATGGTTGAATTTCAGGTGGTTTTGGATTATTTGTTGGAGTATGAAATTTTATATCATTATAATGTATCAAAGTATTTTTTTTTAGGATGCTATGGGGGGAAAGGTTAAGGAAAATGTTTTGATGGTGCTTTTTAATTCTAATTTGATGAAGAATCTCCCAGATGGAGAAACTAGAATTCCTGGAATGGAGGTTCTAAAGAAGTTTTTATTTGAAACATCTGAATACTCATAATACTGTTGATTTGGACTCTGGATCAGACCCTGTGATGACTCCAGAGGTAGAAGATGTAGCTTGTGTTGTAATTTTGGACTCATATTTTCCTGAAGATTTTGGTCAACCTGAAGATAAAGTGGTTGAAGATAAATTTATTGGAAAACTAGTGGTTACTGAAGATGATTAAGTTATTATCAATGATGAAGAATATTTGGATTTTATGGAAAATTTTGGGATGGTTGATTTGAAGTGTAATACTGAGGATTATTTCCCTCAGGTTTTTACTTTAGAAGAAGAAACTTTCTGCAATGAAAAGCTTAATATGGCTAATGGATCTTGAATAGTGAAAGCTGAAGATGGAGCTAGGGTTATGGTAGATGAAGATCTTATTATGAAGGGGTGAAGATGGCAATGTGGGTCCTCAGGAGGTGCCCAGGGCCAAGGATTTTAAAAATAAATCTCAGTATGAAAGGCTAGTAGAGGCTGTGAAGAGAATGCATTAGCTAATGTTTTTTCTGCACTAATAAAGGGTCAATAGGAGTTTAAAGATGGGGCGCATAACTTGGATACACATAAAATTTGGGAAAAGGTATTTTATTCTTTTTGTCCTTTGGTAGGACAAAATCTGGTGAATGGTTTTGGTGAGTTTTGGAATTGGTGGATATGCCCTTGGGGCAAATTTATGGCATTTTAACAAGGGATATCAAGAATATGATTCCTCCAAAATGAGGTTAAACTACCTTTAAATTGGCTGGATTTTCTTTATCTTTTATTTGGATTATTTTGGATTCTTTTATTCTCTTCAATAATTTTATGAAGACTCTCATTTCTTGGGGTAGTTAGGGCTTATTGCTCTAATTTTGCAATCTCTCCTCAAGAATGGATCTTGTATCACAATAGGCCAGCTCACTTGGAGATAATTCAAGTGGATTCTCAATTATTTCTGTTTATATTTCATTGTAATATCATTATGTGTTGGATTTCTCTATTTGTTTATAATCTTTATCAAATTATTCTATAAAATTTAAAAATGATTCAAAGGGAAGGATGGGATGTATTATGTTGGATAAAAGATGGAAAGTAAATTTGGTTAATTATGGTGATATGAGTGATGGGTTATTTAATGGCCTCCAGCAAGAGGATAAGCTGCATTTATGTTCTATTTATTTCATCCAGGAAGAGGTTAAACTTCCAACTTTATTTACTGGTGATTTTATGGTGGAAATTGAAGGGGAAAAAAGTGTTAGAAAATTATATGATAAATTAGACAATGGAAAAGGGGGTGGTAATGAAACTATTGAGAAAAAAAATTATATTTCAACTTACTCAATTTCAGATTCTGGTTCAGAAACTGAAGAAATTTGTCATGAAAAATTATATAATAGTGAAACTATAATGGATCAAGTATCTCAAGTAAAAGTGGACATTGGCATGGAAAAATATAAAAGTTAGCAAATAAAATTAGACCAATAAATGAGTCTCTTCCAGCTGAATTAAATCTTCCTTTGAGAAGACCAAATTTATCTAGAGATCCATATGACTCTCCTTAAGTCAAGAATCCGCCTGAATTTTCTGAAACTTCTAGTATCAGTTTCAAGAGATTAGAGGTTGTTAATTTTGGACCTGAAGGATGGCTGTCAGGTGAAGAAAAGATGTGGTTGTTAGATGTAATGGTTAATAGGGAGAAGGCAATTGCATTTTTAGAAAAGGACAGAGGTGTGTTAAAGCATTCTTATGGGGAGCCCTACAAGATTCCAGTTGTTTTCCAGAAACCATGGCAACAGAAGCCAATGCCAATCCCTTCCATTTTAAAGTAAGATTATATCAAATTCATTAAAGAAAGAATTCAAATTGGATTATTCAAAAAAACTTCATCAAGTTATTCAAGTCCAGTATTCTGTATAAAAAAACCTAATTACAAGCTTAGGGTAGTTCATGATTTAAGAGAACTAAATAGGGTTACAATAAAAGGTGCAGGAATACCACCTAGCACAGAGGAGTTGGTAGAAACTTTTTCAGGGATAGTATGTTATTGTCTGGGTGATATAATTACAGGATATGAAGAAAGAGAGTTGCATCTTGACTCTAGACCTCTCACAACTTTTGATACACCACTTGGAAGATTACAGCTAAAAAGTTTACCTCAAGGAGAAACAAATTCAGTTGCCATTTATCAAGATCAGATGGTTTGGATTCTACAAGACAAAATTCCAAAATGTTCTGGTATAATAATTGATGATGGCGGAATAAAAGAACCTTCAAAAGATTTTGGTAATGAAGTATTGAAGCAGAATCTAGGGATAAGAAATTTTATCTTGGAATATGCTGTTATTTTATAGAGAATTTTGTTTAGGATTGAAGAGGCTGGTTTAAATATTTCAGATGTCAAATTTTCTAGTTGTGTGCCAGCTTTGAAAATTTTAGATCATGTGATATGTAAAGAGGGTAGGATTATGTCAAAGAAGAAGGTAAATAAAATTCAGTCCTGGCCAAGACCCAAGAATACAACCATGTCAAATAAAACTTTAATTACAGAGCCAGTAACTCCAGTGAGTATTGAAAGCAGGAGATAATGGCAAAGTTAAGATTAATTTAGACAACCTTTAATTACAGAGCCAGTAACTCCAGTGAGTATTTCAAGCAGGAGATAATGGCGACGTTAAGATTAATTTAGCCAACCTATTGTTCCAGTGCAAGAGGAAATGCTATGAGAAGAATAAATAATAATATTGCTTTTAAGTAATGATAATAAAGTGAGGATGATCGAAATAAAATAGCAAAAATAATGAGATTGATGGTGGCTTGATCTAACCTTTAATTACAGAGCCAGTAACTCCAGTGATTATTGAGCAAATGAGATAATGGAGATTTTAAGATTAATTTAGCCAACCTGACAATGAAGAAAAATTAACTAATGTAGATGGAGAAGTAAGTAGTAATGGTACCTATTGTTCCAGTGCAAGAGGAAATTTTATGAGCAGAATAAATAATAATATTGCTTGTAAGTAATGATAATAAAATGAGGATGATTGAAATAAAATAGCAAAAATAATGATATCAATGGGTATAAAAATATAGGAGCTAATGTATTATATACTAATGGGTCCCATCAATCTCATGTAACTTCTACTCTTCTAACATCTAATAACAGCAATATGTATTTGCACATGCCATTTGTGATACCATTAGCGTGTGGAAATTGTGGCTTAGCCAAAAGAGGAAGGTGTGGCTTAAGGATTGTATGTTATAGGATGATGGGTTATGAGGAAGATTTCAATATCTGACAAACCAAAGTCAGAGGGTTTTTAGGAATGTTTGTTTATGTCAGAATGTTTATCAAGGACTTTTTTTCATTGGCTACTCCTTTGAGATGGTTGACTAGGAAAGACGCTGACTGTGAGTGGGATGAAGAGTGTGAAGAGGCTTTTTTTAGGATGATGAAGGTTGTTGGAGAGGATATTATCCTGCATGAGTTGGATTATGGGAATGATGCAGGCCAGATTTATTTAGCAGTGGTTTCAAGTCAGATTGCTGCTGGGTACTTTCGGTCTCAAATGGATAACGCTAGTTATATAAGATCAGTCAGGTATGAATCTGTAGTGTTTTCTGAGGTGGAATCAAGATGTTCACAGCCAAAATTGGAACTTTGTGGTGTGGCAAAAATTTTAAAGAAACTTCAAAATGTTTTTTGGGGAAAATACTTCAAATTACGAGTGGATGTAAAATTTTTGATTCAAATGATCAATTCCCCTAGTCTACCAAATGCACCCATGACCAGATGTGTAGCTCTTATACAACATTTTATCTTTGATTTAGTTAACAAGCCTGGAAAGATGTTCACTCTGGCAGATGGTTTATCAAGAAAACCACCAACTGAAGAGGATTCTTAATCAGAAGAATTTGACAAAGATATTCCTTTTATCAAGGCCAGCACAAAAGGTGCTCAATATTTTCCTTACCTCCCCCATGATATTTTACTTGCAGAATTAATATTTGTAGATAATGAAGAGGAAAATTACCTCCACCATGAGGATAAACTAGAAAAAAATAAAAATATGATAAATTATGTGCTTGGGGATTTTAATGATTCTGTGAATAAATTTGGTAAAAAAAAAATTGGAGATGTTGTTTATATGGATGAGGATGGTGAAATTGTGTGGAATAGTAAAAATTTGGTGAATTGAGTATATGTTGGAGTTTTAGAAAATTCAGTTAAAGAGAGGCTGGGTGTTTATAAAAATTCAGTGAAAAGGAGGTTTGAAAAAAATGAAGATGACAATTCTGAAAAGGGTAAAAAGGTAAAATAAGAAAATGTTGTTGATAATAGGTTGGAAGGTTCAAAGATTGAAAATTCAAAATATTTAATGATAAAAAGGTAAAGTCTAGGATTAAAATTATTGGATCATTCATTTTCAGGTAATATAGGAGATAGGGAAGCTCTCATAGATATAATATTAAGGAGTTTTCAAGATTATTTCTCTTGACAGACAGAATTTTATAATAGAATGGTTAGATACTTATTAACGCTAGAGAGACCTGAAAAAAGTGATAATGATGAATGGGTGGATATCAAAGTGAAGTTATTGGTATTTTATTTCTCTGGAAGAAGATTAATGAGGAGGAGGTATCCAGATCCTCAAGTAGTTGTTACTCAAAAGAAAGGGTAAGAATTGGCTATGAAATCACTGCATGAAGATCTTTGGCATAGAGGAGTTTGCAAAATTTATAGACAAATTACTGATAGATTTTGGTTTCCAGGAATTAAGCTGACTGTTAAAAAATAGGTTCAGTCATGCAATGAATTTCAAAGAAGAATTTAATTAAGTCCAAAGGAACCTGGACATGCAATCTGTGAAAACACTCTTTTTGGTAGGGTTAGCTTGGATGCTGTTCATATTGATGAGGGAAGATATAAATAACTAATTTTAGCCAGAGTATTGCTCAAATATAATTTACTCCGCAAGAAAGTATAAACTAAAACTATCATTGAAACTAATTATCATTAAATTTGAATTTTAAAAATTTAGTTGGGATGTAATTATTTTGGTAGAATTGTTCACAGGGGAACCTTCTTGATTTAATATTGGAAATTTTAGGGGTGATTGATGGGCTGGATGCTCTATAAAAAATTACACCACAATGTTTTTTACCATAGTTTCCCTGTTTCTAGTTGAATCCTGGCTTTGTTTTTGTTATATAGGAAGTCTACTAAGACTATAAACTGTATTAACACAATACCAATTTATTACGCTCATTTGAAGCCAGATTCTAGGATTTTTTTATATTTATTTTTGATTTATGAAATTTTGTTTTTGAATTTTTTTTTATTTTAGAATTTTATTTTATTTTCATTTTAAAATTATTTAAAATTAATTTTTTTAAGATATAATGATCACTGGTGGTCTCCAATCATTTTTACAAATTTGTGGGAGCCCACCCAGTGATTATTTCTATTTTTGTTGATTAAGTTTTTCAAATTTTTCAAAAATTATTTATGTTTATTTTCAATTTTGTTCTTGTGTATCCCACATCAAGGTGAACTTGGATGTGAATATGATGTCAGGGGTACAGCTAATCAAATGGCTGGGGGAATCATTTATATTTTTAAATATTTTAAAATTAGAGCATCTTTTCAATTTCTTATTTTAATCAAAAAAAAATCTAATTGAAAATTAATTTAACAAAATTGTTATATAATATATAAAGTTAAATTTTCTTTTTCTTATAATTATTATTTTAATTATTCTATTTTCTTTTATTATATCTTGAAACAATAGAAACTAATTTTCAAGATTATGTTAAAATTTTGTTGTCATGCTTATTTTGGATCTTTTATTCCTCCATGACTTTAAACTGGCTAGTTTTTTCAAGAATTTATGAAGAATTTTGGCATTCTATGGGATCTGCTAGTCCATCAAGACTTAAAACTTAATTTTAAAGAAGAAGATTTCTAGAATATATGAATAACCCAATCTTTGGTCCTCTATGACCTAAAAACTGGAAATAAAATATAAGGATTCTGTCCTCTATGATCTTAAAATGGAAATAACAGCAAAATGTCAATCATTGGTCCTCTATGACCTTAAACTGGAAAATTACTTTCTCTTTGGTCCACCAAGACTAGAAACTGGCAATCAATTAAAAGTTTGGTTTTTCAAGGATATAAGGAGGAAATTTTAATCTAGTAGGATATTAAATTCAGTCATTTTTAATTTATCACTGGTTAATAAGTACTCCAACTGGTACTCACTCATTTGAACAATTCAGTCATTAATGAAAATATTGCAACTAACTTTAGGCAATGGAGATATCATTAACTTGATTTATTTAGGGTTAAAGAAAGATGGATATTTTAAAGGTTATTGATGAAGATTGTTAAAATGAAAATAAAAGGTCCAAGAATTTCTGAAAAATTATGATTTATGATTAAAGCAGGAGTTATTTTAAAAGGGTTGGAAATTTATTTGAATTTTCTGATGCTGAATCATAGACGAAGGATAGGATCTAGATTTATTGGGTCTCTTTGGTAGATTATTTTAGTTAGAAGCTTGGAGGACCTTATGGAAAGAATGGAACCAAAGTATTTGGCTCATGGGGAAGCCCAATGGAAGTGGAATAAAAAATTTTCAGCTCATTAGGGAGGCCTTCTCTCTCATGCTGTGAAAAAGATGGAGACTGGTAGAGGACAGTCTGAAGGGATTCAAACCTTTCTCTCAGTAGTGGAATCATCACAAGGCAAATATGGTATATTAAAAGTATATTTCAAAAATGATGATTATATGAAATATAAGAAGAATTAAAATCAACCAGTCAATAACATTTATCAGCACCAAAATGAAGTAAAGAATTAAAGTTTAAAATTTTAAAGAAGAGAAGGCAATCAAAACAAATAATCTCCTGAAATATTTCAACATCATTATCAAATCTTTCCTTCAAAGATGAAAATTTAAAGAATAGGGAAATTCTTCATTGGAGGGAGGATGTGGAAGTCTAAAATTTAGTAGGGAACTAAATTTTATTAAATGCAGATTTTTGGGAGATGATTATTGAGGTTGGAAAAGCTAATCTAATTTTAAAATGGTTATATTTAAGAAAATGAGTATATAAAAGGGTTTAAAAAAGATATTTTCACAACTCATAATTGAACAATTAATTAACTGTCTGGAAGTACAAGTGTAGGTCTAAAAGTACATGGAAATTTTATTCAGGTCTCTCAAAAACAATTGCAAATTTTTGTGGAATTTTTACTGTTTTTCTACTATTTTTAATAATTTTATTAAGTATTTTTGGTTATTTTTAATTTTTCATAATTTACTTAATTTCATGACTTTTTACTTGGTGAATAGGGTTGCGCAGACTACAAAAATTAGAATGGATTATAAAGGATAAGTAGCTCAATTATCTACAATTTTTCTAAATTTTTATTAGTATTTTAAGGCTCTAATTGAGTCCAGAAGTCCATATGAAACCTCACAATATAGGGGGTGGACTTGCTAGCGAGTCAGCAACCTTGGACTCAAACTCACCACAGATTGAACACACATTGAGCTATTGAAAAAGGAACCATACAATCAGGGATGAACACCACTCAGCAGAACAGTTTTATGTGGGTGTTCAAGAAGAGTTCAGTATGGGTTTAATATGAGTTCAGTCTGAGTTCCATCTGAGTTCAGGTTGGGGACTTGCTAGCAAGTCCACCCCCTATATTGCGTAGTGTGAGCTCCATACAAACTCTAGTGATCTCCTGATAAGCTCTGTATGAGTTCCAGGATTCTCCAGTTAGGGAAACTAGAGCATGTGACATACTATAACAGGGGTAAAAAATCCTGAACTAGATTTTGAGTTCAGTTTTTGGTCACAGGGTACACTTCTGGGTTTGTTTTATGGAGTAAACCTGTTTTGACACATTCAGAGTGACCCTGGTTGTGCTCAGATTCTTTTTGTTTTTCTGAAATTGGCATCCCTCCTCCTGGCGCCTTTTCCCCCACTTGTCCCATCCACAGATAATTTTTAACCTCATATCTGTATTTCCTCCCTTTCTCACTCCACCTCACACCCTCTTATACACTCCTTGTTTAATTTTTCTTTCTTCCTTCCATTCCTGATTTCTATTTAAATTCTGGTGTCCCTCTCAATATCCATCACTGGTTGACTTTCAATTGTCCTTCACAAAATTAAATACTGGTTCTAGAAAGTAGTCTTCTTGATTGTAATCAGCAAGAAGTGCGGATGATGCATGTTGCCCCTATTACCTTCATTTTAGATGAAAGCCATGGCACCTCTTTATTCTTGTCACCTCATTCATGTCACCTTTTTAACCTCTATTTTTTCTTTCCCAATACTACCTTAATCTCCTCCTTCTCTTATCACCATAACTTCTCCCACCACCACCTCGTTCTCAGTATCACCTCCTCCATTGCCTTCTCCTCTTCCTATTGCCACTACCACCACCTCCTCTTATCCCCATCAGAATCACCTCCTTCATCACCTCCTCCTTTTCCTATTTAAACCAGCATCATAATCATCTCCACCACCACCACCACCTGCTCTTATTGCCACCAGAATCATTACCTCCTCCTATTTCCACCAGCATCTCCACCTCCACTAATACCACCAGCATCACCACCTCCAGCACCTCCCCTTCTTCCTATTGCCACCACCAAAACATCTTTTTGTCACCAGAATCACCACCTCCTCTTCCTATTGCCACCAGAATCACCACTTCCATCACCATCTCATTCTCATTATTGTCACCAGAATCACCACCACCATCACCACCTACTCCTCTTCCTATTGCCACCACCACCACCACCTCTTATTGCCACCAGAATCACCACCTCCTCTTCCTATCTCCACCAGTATCACCACCTCCACCACCACCTCATTTTCAGTATTGCTACCAAAATCACCACCTCCATCACCTCCTCCTCCTTCTATTACCACCACCACCACATCTTATTTTCACCAGAATCATAACCTCCTCTTCCTATAAACACAAGAATTTCCACCTCCACCACCTCCTCATTCTCAACATTGTCACCATAATCACCATCCCCATCACCACCTCCTCTTCTTATTGCCACCACCACCTCCTCCTCTTATTTCTACCAGAATCACCACCTCCTCTTCCTATATCTACCAGCATTTCCACCTCCACCACTACCTAGTTCTCAGTATTTCCACCAGTGTCACCACCTCCATCACCTCCTCCTCTTCCTATCACCACCACTACCTCCTCCTCTTATTGTCACCTGAATCACCACCTCCTCTTCTTATCACCACAAGTGCTCCCACCTCCACCACCTCATTCTCAGTATTGCCACCAGAATCACCACCTCTATCACCTTCTCCCCTTCCTATTGCTACCAGATTCATAATCATCTTCACCATTAACACCATGTCTTATTTCTACCAGAATCACCACCTCCTCTTCCTATTGCCACCAGCATCATAATCATCTCCACCATTTCCTCCTCCTCTTCTTGCCACCATAAGCACCACCTCCATCACCTCTTCCTTTTCCTATTGCCAACACCACCACCTCCTTGTCTTATCCCCACCAGAATCACCACCTCCATCACCTCCTCTTTTCCTATCTCCACCAGCATCATAATAATCCCCACCGCCACCTCCTCTTATCACCACCCCAATCACTACCTTCTCCTATTTCCACCAGAATCTCCACCTCCACTACCAACTCCACTAATACCACCTCATTCTCAGTATTGCCATCCCCTTTTCCTATCTCTTCCAGTCTCAAAACCTCCACCTCCTATTGCTATAAGAATTA
The DNA here is from genome assembly GCA_030280995.1 of Hemileia vastatrix. Classification (NCBI taxonomy): domain Eukaryota; kingdom Fungi; phylum Basidiomycota; class Pucciniomycetes; order Pucciniales; family Zaghouaniaceae; genus Hemileia; species Hemileia vastatrix. Next base: position 26,839,984 of record JASXTE010000005.1, read on the forward strand.
CCTCCTCCTCTTTCTCCTCCACCTCCTCCTCCTCCTCCTCCTCCTCCTCCTCCTTCTCCCCCTATTGTCACCAGAATTGCACCTCCACCACCACTACCTTGTCCTCCTCTTGTCACCACAAAAATTATGAACTCCACCTCCATCTCTTCTTACCACCACCATCACCACTTTAATTTTTGCAACAGTAGATGTATTAAAGCTTTTTCATATTCTATTTATAAAAGTTCAAGATATTATACATTAAATTAAGTGTATGTACACTAGAAAGTTACATTGTTTTTTGTTCTGTCACTTTTCTTATTTGCTTTATCATTCATATTCCTTTCTTACTGAAAAAATGATTTGTATCTTCCACTAATATCTTTACAAACCTTTTTTAATTTTACTTTACTATTACTAAAATGAGCTTTCTTCTGAAATTCCTCACTTGTAACAGCTAGTAGTTTTTTTCACAAACATAAATATTGTTGTGTTTTGAAATGAATCACAAAGTAATTTATTATAAGTAACCTGTTTACACTTTTCAAGACTCACAGGTCACTTTTTGTATTATTTAGATGAATCTCTTTAGCCTTTAGTCTATTTTGAATAAAGAAATTAATTTGTATATATCAGTAACTTTTATGTGCAATCATTAATATTGCAAAAATTTTTATTGAATTATTATCAAAAAAAATTATTCAAAAATTGTAATATTCACCAAAGGGAGAAAAGAAAAGTCTTTGGAAGGGAGGCAATAGATCAGTAATGGGAAAGGAGGTGGTATTTGAGAGGAAGAGTATGGAAGAGTGATGAGAAAAATAGGGAGGCAAATTAAAAAGGGCTAAGATTTAAAAGAGAAATAAAAAATCTAAAAAATAGTAACAGCTATGAACTTATAATAAAGAAAAAATGTTTCAATAAAAAGGGAACAAACAATAACTTGAAGGTTTTGTTTTTTTGAAGCTTAAAAAAGAGTATCAAGGAGAAGGAGACTAAGATTTGAAAGTGCTGAGGGAGCAGTGAAAAAAAAAGTTTGGAGAATGTGAGTTAAAGGAAAAATAGCATGAAGTGGAAAGTAATAAGAAAAAAAACTGGTCAGAAAACATTTAATAAATCACAATAAGAAATTTATCTAATTATGAGGGTGAAAAAAAGAAATCATGATAAAAGCAAAAAAGAAAAGAACAAAACACTCATTAAGATTGAGGATAAGGAGGATAAATTAACAAGGTGCAGGAGAAGTAACAAAGGGGGACTTAAATGTCAGAAAAACAAAAGAATCAAGGGCTCTAAAATTGTTACTTCTTGAGTCATTTCCTTGGGCTAAAAAGTGAAATTCTATTTTTTGTCACAGAAATGCACCCAGGAATGGAATAGGGTCCCAAAACTGAACTCAACATCTAGTTCATGTTATTTTCCCTCTGTGTATAGGGGTAAATAAAATACTTCTTCATGAATAGGGCTCTTATAGCTCTCATTTAAAAAAATCTGAATACAAATGAGCTTAATAGTTCTTTTTATTCCCAGACACCTATGTACTTAAATTGAAAGCTTATTATTTATGCCATATACCAGTTTATTCATTGTTAAAACTTTTTTCAAAAATTCAAAGACATTAAATATGTTTAATGTTTAATTTAATTTGAAGAATTCTCAGAATGAGATTTTCATTGGGAGTTCAATCAGAGATCCATCAAGACTGAGATTAACCTTGTGCTAAGGTATTAAAAAATTTATAAAGATATGATTCTATTAACTAAATGGTTTTCAAAAAAAATACCCAAGTAATAGAAGGATGAACATTAAAAAAATATATTTCAAAAATTTATTTAAATTTATTGAAAAAAAATTGAATTAATTTTTTGTAGATGGTTATATAAAAATTAAAAGTTAATGCTCAACTTTAAAACATGTAAAAAGGTCTTTTATGAACTTTCAAGTGGAATTTTATGGAGATTAGTAACAACATCTGTAACTGAAAATAAGCACACTATAGGATATTTAAATTCAATAGGGGGTGTCAATGTTGACTGATCCTCAATTAAATTAATTTTTGATAAAAATCATTATATCCCAATTATCTTCTGCAATTATTTTTGCTAATAGTTGGGTTATTAGACCTTTTACGTGTCAATTTTTATCTCTCTCTGACATTTTCTCCTCAATTTTTCATAACCACATCTTGAAAAAATTTCTGGATGTGTCAGACTCCCTACCTTTCTGCACACTCCCATCCTGTCTATTCATTCTATCTGTTCAAAACTGCTCCCCATATCATCTTTTTGTTTCTTCTCCTTTTCATCTTCAAATATCATAACATTCCTTGTCATCATAGATCTTCTCAAAGGCAGCATTCCCTCAGTTTTTCTTCAAATACCATTACTCCTTCTTTCCCCTGCTCTGCTGAGAAATAAAAGACAATTCAACCAAAACAAGAAGATCATCTCATACTTATCAACTGGCTGAAAACTAAAACTAATTATTAGTCTTGTTTTGGTACTGAGAATAAAACTAAAGTAGCATGACCCCCTTCATTAAAGGTCAATGGATATCTTCTATTGGCCAATGAATTATGAAGTAAGACACAGGGAAGTATTGATCTTTTTCATAAACATGTCTAAACACTTCAAGCACTATTGAGCCCAAAAAAGGAAGGCTAAGACTCTTTCATCTTCCACTGTTTTTAGTATTACTGACCTTGATATCAGTAAGGGCATCAAAACTATAGACAATAAACTGTACTCTTTATATCCTTACTATAAAGAGATGGATTACATATTTGGACGGTGAGCCAATTTTGATCCTGCAAAAATGTTGGATTTTAAAGATGAGAACTCCAAAAATGATGTCAAAAGAAATCCTTTTCATTCCTCTTCTACCCAAGCCTCCCCTCATTTGACTTCCATAAATCTAGATATCTTTTCAATAGATCCTTATGAAAATATAAGCCAACCTGATCTCACTCCAGTGGGATTTTACTTCTTGTCTGGTTGTTTTATTTTTTTATTTATAAAAAGGCTAATGAACAAACCAAGGATACTCAAGCAAGTGAGTCTGAAGCTAGCATAGGAGAAGAAATTTGAGATAAAGAAAGAGGAGAAGGCTCTTGAGTAAAATTTACTAATGGATTAAATAAAACTCAAGCATCAACTTGAAGTTTTTTTGAAAAAAGAAAGTTTTCTTGATAGAATGTGTTAAAGCTAATAAATCTGTTGAGGAAATTGAATGCTTAATGTAAATGTTTGATGACTAGTTTTTTCTTTTTCTTTCATATTTTATTTCAAATTTTTTAGAATGTTTTCTTGCTATAATGCATTAAAGCTATTAAATCTGTTGAGGAAATTGACTGCTCAATGAAAATGTTTGATGACTTGTTTTTTTATTTTTGTTTTTCATATTTCCTTCCAATTTTTTTAAAAAGTTTTCTTGTTAAAATGCATTAAAGCTAATAAATCTGTCGAGAAAATTGACTGCTTAATGAAAATACTTGATGACTATTTTTTTTTATTTTTTTTGTTCATATTTCATTCCAAATTTTTTTCAAGTCAAAAAATTTACACATCTTATTTGAAAATTTGGCAATACCCCCCCCCCATCTGCAGTTTACTCTGGAAGGGGGTAAGGATTACAAAAATTTCATTTTATTTCATAAATAATTAATTAAATTAGTTAAAAAAGATAATCAACCAAGTAAAGGAATCCTAAATACTATCTGTCAATGATTTAATGAGCAAATTCAAAAAAAATACATATGACATGAATGGTATAATGAACTCATTCATAGAATATAATTGAATGAACTTCTTTATACAGCACAAGGGCTCAATGGTACAATACTTAATTTGATTAATTATCTTTAATAACTGATGAATTAAAAATTTAAAAAAAAAATAAATCCTTTAATTACCATATTTAGAGCCCCTCCCTAATGTTTTAGTAGCCATTGAAACTTCACCCTTTACCTTACTTACCTGTTTTATCAAAATTTTATTGATCTGAAAAGAACATTCAAAATGAGTAAACATTTTGCAAGATTCCAATCCAGAAGTTGCCTTAGTAGTTTGATAAATATCTCTTGAAGAACTCCAAATATCTTCCATAATCCTGTTTCCTAATCCAAATTCCATGATACATTTATGATCCAGAAAGTATACTCCTTGCCCTTTGATTTCAGCAGGTGAAAGGATTGGTCTTCCAGTAATAGGATTGATATAACAGAAAATCCAAAAAGTAAGCTTATTAGAATCAGTTTTGTCAACATGTATTTGGCTATGAAATCCTCCATAGTTGATTATAACATTGGAATAAAAGATATAATCATTACTGAGTTCAACTCATTCTATATCTCTCCCATTGGAAAGTCCAGCTTTCTTGGCCAGTTTATGATTAGAATGAAATGCAAGAATATATAATTTTTTAAAGAAATTGGTAAAGAAATAATTGATTTATTCTAATATTTGGGAAATAAAAGCCTATATAATCATCAGATAAGCTTTTCAGAAGTCTTATTCTCTAATTATGCAATTTAAAAACATGAAATAAATCAAGTGAAATTTAGAAAAAAGGCTCAACTTTAAAGTTCAATATATCAGCAACCACTGAACCAAATTTAAATACGTTTATGGGAAATAAAATATAGGCTTCAGAGTTTTCTTCAGCTAAAAGAACATAAAATCTGAATAAACCTAACTCTAATTTGGCTCTGCTTTTCAAAATTTCACAAAAACATGTAAATTGATGATTAAAATTTCAACAAGATGGAGGTATAAGTCTAGATAAAAATCAGATAAGAGTTTTTGAAGCCTTATTTTCTAATTATGAAATATAAAAACATAAAATAAATTAAGTTTAATTTAGTTAAAAAGGCTCAACATTTAAGGTCAAAATTTTAACAACCACTAAACCAAATTCACACCTATTTCTGGGAAATGAAAGATAGGCTTCAGTAGAATCTTCAGTTAAAGTAAATATGATTTAAAAAGCCTAACCCTAATTCTTTACATAAAAAAATGAAATAAAAAAAATTAAATTGAGAAGAAAATGCTCAACTTTGAAGGTCAATATCTCGGCAACCACTAAAGCACATTCAAATTTTTTTGTGGTAAATGAAAGTTAGTCTTCAGGAGAATCTTCAGCTAAAATTTAATTAGATTTGAATAAACCTAGCCTCTAATTCTGAGTCTGATTTTCAAAATTTTACAAAAACTTGAAAAGTGGTAATTAAGATGAGAACAAGAGGAGTTTAATTAGTCCACTGTTATCCAGATAAGTGTCATGCATATATTTAAGTGTGAAATTTTCATAGAAGGAAAGAGATATCATAAAGTCATGAAAAAAAGGAAATGAAACTTACCTTGATTATAAATTATGAAAAATAGAGTGAGAAAGATTGATGTTGGAATTTGGGGGTAATTGAATATGGAGTAAGTTAAATTCATAAAGAATGTGCAATGTATGTGTTTTAATGACATGGAACCAAAAAAAGTGAAATAGGGGAAAGGGGGGATAATGACCATGCCAAGGAAGGATGAAGAGTAGGGTGATGGAGCTAAAAAAGAAAGAAAAGAGAAAGAGAAAAAAAGGTTAATTTTACTATAAAAATCAAAAATAACCATTTATAAAAAGAAGTTATATACAAAGAAGAAAGATAAAAAACAGAAAAAAAAACAAAAAAATTATAATTAGCAATTAAAAAAATGAATAAAATGACTTACCTGGAGAGATGAGATGAGACAATAAATAAAACCAAGTCGCTTGAGGGATTTTTGAGGAGAGGAGGAAAGGATATGAGAGAGAATGAAAAAAAGAAACAGTTTAAAATTATGCAACTTCAGAAAATATGCAATTTCATGTTGATCTGGTGAATGAAATCAAATGAGACTTCTGAAAAAGAGACATTCAGCGTAAATTTAAAATAAAAATGATTATGCATAAAACAAAAATACCAAACTATGTTAATAAAACACACAAGTTGAACATTTGGAAAGTATGAAAAAAAAATTAAATGAGTTGTGGTTCAAAATGCTGGAGGGTGATTGGCATAATGACAGAGCGTATGCTGTTTAAAAGAATGTTTTGTGATTCAAGTTAGGGGATAGCTGGTGCAGGTTTGGTATCCTCTTCTTTTTAAAGAACATTGAGAAGATATATAAGCTAAAGTGTCTTCCAAACCTGATTCAGAATTAGAGTCAGCAGTTAAAGCTAAAGTGATAGCATTCATAGCTGAGTGAAGTTGCTTCATAGTAGAGAGGTGCTTCATTATTTTTGGTAGAAGGTTTTGATGATGAGTGGGAAGTGGGAATTTGCCACCAAATAAGCAGGTGGGGTGTGTAGATAAAAAAAAAGGTTATTTTTTTTCCACCAAAATTAAGTAGCATAGAGTGAAGAGACACATAAGGATGAGAAAAAAATTTATGTGTTCACCAACAAATTCAAGTAGCATAGAGTGAAGAGACACATAAGAATGGCATCTGAAATTATATTTCATGTGACTTACTTACAAATCAATCATTGATGTGATGAGTTTGGAAGCAGGAATTAGGTATGGAAATTGGGGTATAAGAGGTGGGATAATGCATTATTGTACAATCCTTATCCACTAGCCCTGGGGCTAGTGGATAAGAATCATCTTCAATTAAAAATGTGTGATCCCAGAAAAAAAAATTCCTGATCCCTAATTGGGGATCCCTGAACATTGATACCCCCTAATAACTTCTTCCCAAAACTCATGATTAATCATCTGGAATAATATTAAATTATATATTTTATTTAATGTAAGTTCCTTCTTCTAACTGCTACTAAATATATTTGAGATTTTTGAGTTTTATTGTAGGTTTTTTTTTCTCAAAATATTTTATAGATAATTTAATTTGACTGATTTTTCAACAATATGTATAATTTTTACCTTCATTAAATGAAATTATTGGAAAGAATGAATGTATTACTATGTATTTATTAATTTCAATTTTTTGTTACTTTTGATTTTTTTCAATTTTATCATTGATATAAGTGGTAAAAACTTATGTATCCTAAATTACTTAAGATCTATACAAAGCCTTAAACTAGAATTTAATTTCAGTTAAATTTAAAATTGAGGTCTCCACTTTAGTATAACAGGGTGAAGAATTTATGGCCATGACTCAGTATTCATTAGAATGAAATAAAGCTGCTTCTGTAGTAATAAATATATGATGAAGGTGAGTTCTGATGTTTGGTAATACAATATCATCCACCCTCTTATTTTTAAAAAATCTTATTTCAATTTTTCTCAACCACTTTTTCTAATTTTCTCACTCTTACTAGCATCTTTATATGCAATCATTTTTTCTCAAAAAATGTTTTTCTACCTTCCTTTCAACTTTCACCATTCTCCCCTACTTTCTATTTTACTCTCTATCCCACAAATATTAACCTTTTTCTTGTTCCATAAAATTTCTCCCCATTCTTTCCAGTACCCTTCAATCAACAATCAAATCCTTTTTGATCCCTTTTTCTATCCTCAATTATATTTATGGCCTCTTTAAACCCATTTTACAACCCTCTCTACCCCTTTTTTTCAACCCATATCTCCAATAATAATCTTTTTTACACTTATACTCTTATCAATCCCTTTTCATTTCCTCCTCAAAAAATTCATCTTGATTTCTGAAAGCTATAACAGGTATAAAGATCTGGGAAGTGATAAATATGGATGGGAAGAAGTGTAAATGGGTAGGGATGTTTTTAAAGGGTCAGAGAGCCTTTAATAGCAGAAGAAAGGGTTTAAAATTATGGAAATTACTGTGTTGAAAGAAAAAAAAGAAGTTCTTAACAGGGGAATAATATTGAAGATAATTTTTTATGTAAGACACAAGGTAGGAATGGAGATTTAAGTAATAGTGTTCTAAAAAATAAAATAATAATAAAATATGAGAAATATGTTACATATAATGGAAAAAAGGAATGGAATCAACTCAAAAAAATATATAGTAATCAAACAACCCTTTTTTATACTATTCACTCTAATCAAATTTCATTTTATGTCTTTATTTTTTCATATTTTGAAGATAAAGGGTTAATATATTGTAAAAAATACTATTGCATGCATATCTTTTTCATTTATTGAATAGAAAACAGAATAGATATTTATATTAGAGCTTAATTTTATCACCAAAGTATTATTACCAAGTGTTTTACATTTTTCAGATATTTTAAATATTAATAATTGTTATTAAATTTTTTTGAATATTTAGAATTTAATTTTTGTTTCAGATTCTTACAGAGGAAATTTAATGGAAAATATTAATTCCCAATATATATTTCATGACTGATTTACTATAGTGCCTTATAATTTCACCATATATTAACAATTAATTAAAATTATTTGAACATTTAAGATCACTTTTCTTTCAATTTAAATTGGGGTGTGTCTAGCTTTAAATGCAAAAAAGTATAAAATTATTTTAATCATTTTGTAGCTTTCCAGACTGGCTTAGCTGTGGGGAGGGCTGATTCTAACATACAATTACAAAATTGTGTTTTGAATGCTTCAAAATTTTTTCAAAAAATGTTCACATGTAATTCAATAAATAGTCAAGCTTGCTTCATCAGTGGCTCAATGTATTTTCTCACTTTATTCCTTATTTTTTCATCACTACATCAATGTGTGGTCAATTAGATATGAAATTATGTTCAAGGTTGCAGACTTACTAGTAAGTCTTTCCCCCATATTAAGGGGTATCAAAGTTATATTTCTTCCACTTCAAAATACCTCTTTTTTCCACCAAATCAACCATGATTATTTTTTTAATATTCCATCTTGTGTCCCCAAAGCACCTTTCAACTGAGAATTAATGTCAAGTTTGTGGCTTTCTTTTTGTGTTGTGAAATGCCTTTTAAATAATTACAAATTTTTAACTTTGATACCCCCTATTAGTTGGTGATACTAGTTAAATTTATATAAGGCTATTATTGTTTCCTAACTTTCATAATAATCAATTTCATTCAAATCTTAAAATTTCCTAAATTTATTTGATTGTTGAGTTCCAACTCTTTGTGAGGTTAACCTGAATATTTAGTGTCACTGTGAATTACATTATTATTCATCTCAAACTTATCTTGAAGCAGTATTAATTTTTCTTTGACTTATTTTCAAACCACTCCCTTGTATTATTCCTCTGTGCTTTGAAGGGGTCCTCAATCATCTTTTCCAATCTCACTTACTCAGGAGCACCTTAGACCTTGTGTGTAGGCCGTCTGGTGACACAAGTTTATTATTTTTTTGAAAAGAAGAGATAAATAATTTCCACAAATGAATCAAAAGAACCCAAAGTATTCTACCTTTTCAATATTTCTTTCATTTTTTATGAGCTAATCTGTCTAAACAAAGAATATATACCTAAATAAATTGTTAAAATAAGAATGAGAATAAAAAATTCAATTAACAATAATTAAACATACCAAATGAAATACCTTTGTCATATCCTGGTCTCCATCCAAGGACAATCATGATCCCTTCATACTTGCTTTTATTAGTTGAGGTTTGATTTACCAAAGCCATTTAATATAAAGTTGAGAAAAGATCTAACAAGCAATTAAAATTTTCATTTTGAGTCCCATTTAAAGAATAAAACTGTAAGATAAATTGAGGTTTGAAGCCATTACTGACAACTGTTATAACTTTATCACCATTATCTTTTGGTAAGGCTTTAATATTTTCTGGTAAATATTTTTATATTATATTTTCTTAATAACACCAGTTTTGAAAAATTTGATACCTGTTAAGTGAACAAAGAAAGCATCAACTTATTTTTTTATCTTTCAAGTTTTTCTTCTGATTTTCGGATATATGTTTTTGATTGGTTAAAGATGAAATTGAAGATAGAGAGGAAAGTGAAGAGGAGAAAAGAGAAGTGAAAGATGATAATGAAAAGTATCTGTATCTATCATTTTCAACTTGAGCATATATTAAAATCATTCTATAAAGCCTCTGAAAACCCGCCGAAAATGCTAATAAAAGCCCATAAATGTGTCAAAAAAACACTGCTAAACTATAGGAAAAACACCACCAAACAGTTCTGAAAATTCCACCAGACAATAGTAACAATCTCTTCCAAACAATAGCAAATAAATTACATCCAAAAAATTGAAAATAATGCCACCAAAAAATAGCAAAAAAACCTTACATAAATACTAAATAAAATTTCCAAACAATAGCGAAAAAATCTAACATAAAATGCTAAAAATGATGCCAAAAAATTCTAAAAACACTGCCAAACAATTTCAAAAAACACCTCCAAAAAATGCTAAAAAAACCACAAAAAAATAGCAAAAAAACACCACCAAAAAACACCGAAAAATGCCTAAAAAGTTATTGAGGGATAAGGAAAATGGAGAATGAAGGGAATGTCAATTTTTTGAGACTAAGGTAGAGTGTATGACTGAAAAATATGCAATTCCAAATTGAAGAGGAAAGGGAAACAAATGAAGTTTGTAAACTAGAAATTTTAATTTATAATTCAAAATGGCCATTACAAATATGCAATTTGAAGTTACCAACAGGGGGGGAGATAAATATATTTGGCAAAAAATCAATTTTCATTGCAAATGTGAGCAAACTAATAAAAAAAATATTCAATTAAAATATTCAACTGATTTTTTAATGTGCTCATAGATTGGCAATTTTTTATACATCCTTTAATGAAATCTTTTTTTTTATTTTCTTGCTTTTCTGATTCACAAATTTCAATTTCTCTTTGAAATTAACAGATTTTTACTTTCACTGAGGAAAGATGAACTCTTTCCATCTCTTCTGCATCAAATCTGGACTTTTCAAAGTTTGATTGAGGCAAAAAAAAACCTCCAAAAATTAAGGCCCTTTAATATTTCACTAGCATATGATCAAACTTCATCTTCTCAAATTCAAGTAAATTTTTTGATATAGATGATTTTTCTCATAAAATTCAATAGAATACAAAAAATAAATAAATAAATATAGTATTGAATGAGACAAATAGAGAACAATTCTTACTTAGATTTTTTTATCAAAATGATTGTCAAGGGAGCCCTAAGAGTTGGTTGAAGTATTAACATGTTTTAAAAGATATTTCAAGTTCATAAAAGTTGAGGCTCATTACTTTAGTTTGGATTTTGAGCTTGAGAATTCAGGAAGTTCATCTAAAGATGCTTCCAAAGTGGGATTCTCATTGATGAAATCAGTATTATTTTTTTAAATTGCAGTTTTAGTAGGAGACTAGAAAAGAAATAATGAGAAATTTAGCAAAGAATTCATGAAAAAAGAAAAAGAAAACATAAATTGTGGTGCTCCAAAGCTGGGTAGGCCTTTAAAGTGTGTATTTAGAGGTATTTGTTATTTAGGGTATAGATGGGGTTATGGTTTTTTTATTGGTGTTTTGTTATTTTTTAGATGTTTAGTTGTGTTTTTTAGGCTTAAGCTAGGGTCACTTATTATGTCTCAGCTTATTTTCTTTTCATTTCTCATCATTTTGGTATGTGGTAAGTGTGATTAGCTTGTTTCTACGTATAGTTATTGTTGTTTTGTTGTTTTAGAGGGTGTTTTTGGGTGTTTTTAGGTATTTAGGGGCCTAAAAGCAGATGCCCAACACCAGAAGGCCCTCCTTACAGGGTGCGTGGAAGCTTCTAGAGGCATTTTTATGCATTTAGAAAGGTGGGAGAGTTGGATTTGGATTGAAAAAGGCCAGGGTTGTCTGTGTGTAAAAAATTTAAGCAAGTATAAGGAAATTCTAGTTTATCATCAACCATCTGGTATATCTGTAATATCTGTGCTTCACCCTTTTGTGTGTTTGTGGCATCTTTTGGCTGGGTTGTGAAAATTTTAGTTCTTACTTGACCTCAACTCTTGTCACTGTTTTCTCTGGTATAGTCTTGCAAGCTATATCAAGTATAATTGCTGTCTCTGGTGTGGCTTTGAAACCTACATCAAGTATCATTGCTTTCTCTGGCGTGGAAATTGGTCTGCATTTCAGTTCTTTGGTCTGGTAGTCTGTCTGGTGACTACTTTTTTGGCTGATGAAGCAGTCAAGTTTGTTGGAAAGGGTTTTTATAAAATAATACTCAATTTACTTTAGAAGGTAAATCTAACTCTATTTTTCTAAAGGGACAGGGGTTTTTCTCTCTGATTTTTTCTCTAACTCCCTTGGTCAAGGCCTATAGCTAGCACTATAGGATTGTCTACATTTATGGCGCCCAACATGGGTTTTGACCTGCTAGTTCTTTGGAGTCTCTGTTTTAATTATTTGGCCTTTTTTTTGGTGATTTTGGTCTGGAGGAATTGCTTCTGGTTCCTCTATTCCTATGGTGACTGTCAGTGGGTAGGGAGGTTCTCCTGCTGTGATAGTTAGGGAGTGTGTTAGGATCAAAATTGGGGATGATACCAAGTTTAATGGTTAATATGTGAAGTGGTTTCTGGAGAAGTATGAGGCTGCTTCTGGTTTGGATGGTTATTCTTACCTGTAAATGCTGAAGCAAATTATTTTCTTCATTAGTGATAGGGTAGTGGAGAAAGAGGTGGTATCCATGTCTGGCTACAAGAAGAGGAATCAGAAGTTTTTAAGCAGGGAGATGGTGGATAAATGGGTTTTCAGGTTCACTATGCTGGATATGAATAAGTTTGTCAGTGAATGGAAATATTATGGTTGTGAGGGTAACTTTCATAGTTACAGGAAGTTTCTGCTACATTTTAACCCTGTGGTAGAATATTTGGTTGAAGTAGAGGAGCTTGCACATGAAAATTCTGCAAAAGATGTTTTTTGGTCTGCCCTGGCTAGGGATGTCAGATTTATGTGTTGAAGGAGCTATCCAGGAAGCACATGATGAATACTCTGGATAATGGGGACCTGAAATTGCCTGCCTTGGACAAGGTGAAAGAAGCTGTGGAGGCCCATTTCAAGCTATTGGATTTGGACACCTATCAGGAGGGGTGTTCCAAATATGTCAGAAAAGTCAGTGAGGCTTTGACTGAGGATGAAGTTAAGATGAAGAAAAAAGAGAAGAAGTTGGTGAAGGTTCCCAAAGAGGAGAAGGAATCATTCATGGAGAAACTGGTGGAATTGACCAAAAAGTTGCACATATTTGTTCAGGAAACTCAGAAGGTGAATAGGACCTAAATACAGCAGGCCAAGACTTTTGAGGAGGGCCAGTGGTAGTAGTGAACCCTGGGTATTCTCCTATTGTAGTAGGAGGGGTAAAAGGTCAAATCATTGTTGGGATCTGAACAGAGATGTCTCAGAGGGAAACGTTGAGTTTGATGGCTGGGTGTTCAAGTTCCCTGATGGTTCATTTGTGAATCCTAGTTAGGGGAAATCTCCTATTGATTTGGTCAGGAGAAGGGGTGATCTCAATCAGAGGAGGGTAAGGTTTTAGGATATTCCTGATCAGATGAAGTCTTATGCTAAGAAAAGTGTTGATGTCAAGGGAAGGGGAATGAGGTCAATAAGGTCACTTTTTCTACTTCTTATGGTGGCTTTGAGTTTTATTCTTGTGAGGCACAGTCAAAGAGGGAATTTTTGTCTGGTGTTTATGATGTTTATGCTGCAAGAGTGGGTAGGTCCAAGAGCACTTCAAAGGCTCAGCCTAAGACCAAGGCTCCCAAGGTGGATCCAAAGATGGATTCCAGGAGAAAGTTAGTAAGGAGGAGCTTCACAAGATGCAGAAGGGGATTTCAGATATGGGACCACCAAGTTTTTGTGCTTATGATCTGGATGGGGATCCAATGCCAATGGATTTGGATTCTGACTCTGAGGAGGATGTTCCTTTGGCTTCCTTGCCAAAGCGCAGTGGGGCCAGGGTCTTAAGTGATGGATCTGATTTGATTCCTGTGGTCAGGAAACTTGTGTATGAAGTTTATTGACCTCAAGAGGCACCAAGGCCTAAGGTGGTAAAAACAAAAGCCCATTTTGAGAAGCCATTGGTTGCAGGAGGAGTTTATGTGAGGGACTCTGTGTTAGAGAAAATGAATCAAGGAACTATATCCTTGACTTATGGGAAGTTTTTTGCTATCAGTCCTGGTATGGCTGAGAAGCAGAAGAAGATGTTGACAAGGAGAAGAGTCACTTCTGGGGAGGTGGAGTTTGTTTTTGATTCTTCTGAGAAGTTTGGGGAGAATTTGAAGACTCATTTCTCTGCTCCCTTGGGGTTTGTCAATTTCATTCTGAATGGCAAGGCTATCAGAGCTTTGGTTGATTCTGGTTCTCAGATCAATCTCATTTCTTTTTCTGAGGTAACTCAATTGGGCCTCCCCATCAAAACTGGTATTGGTAGAAACTTGAGAAGAATTTGTAGACATGAGTCTGATTTTGTTGGGACAGCAGAGTTTGTGAAGCTTGATGTTGGTGGAGCTTCCTGGAAGGTGCACTTTTTTTTTGCAAAAGGCAATTTTAGGGCAGATTTGGATGGCTCATTTTAAATGTACCTTTCATACAGGATTGGTTATAAACCTGGAGTTGGCATTAGCTTGGAGTTGAAAGTGGAGGATGAAAGCACATTTCATATGAGGTTGTATTCACCTGGTGAAGAGGGTTGGGAGAATAGGCCTGTGCTTAGCTCTATGTGCCACTGCCCTGGTTGTTGTGAGAGGAGTAGATAATATTGGGCTGCTTCTTGTTTTTTGGAAAGTGGATCAGGCTCTTATGGAGAGCCTTATTTTTTAGAGTAGGTGGGACTGGTCACCTAAGTGCTGCAATCTCTCCCCTTTCAGTGGAAATCCCAGTTTGTAGTAGGTCAGCTCATTTGGAGATATTCCAAGTGGATTTTCAGTTTTCTTTGTATAATTTTTCTCTTCTCTGAAAGTATTCTTCAAGTTTTTTATCAAGTCTCTTTTCATTTAATGGTTTCAAGATTAAATTTATTTCAAGTTCAAGAGGAAAGATGGTATTTATGTCTATGGAATAGAAATTCTTTGGGGTGGTGAGATTGGGGTCTAAAAGTAAGTCCTCCCAATTGTGCACTGCTAGGGTTATTTCTACACCTTTCAAAAAACATTACCTTGGCCACACATGTGAGAAAGTGTGAAACCCTGGTTTCTGTTTTAGGAAAGGTGCCCATCAAGAAAAGAAGAAAAAAATTTCAAGATAATTGAAGATAATCAACAAAATAATCAGAAGATAAAGAAGAAAGAAGATCAAAAAAATTCATTTCAAGATTATTTGGCTGAAAAGGTGAAGAGTGATGGAATTGAGGTTGATACTTAGGAGGAAAGTGAGAATATGTAATGGAAAAATTTGGGGCAGTGAGATTGGGGTCTAAAATTATGTCCTCCCAATTGTGCACCACTAGGGTTTCTTCTACACCTTTCAAAAAAATTACCTTAGCCACACTCATGAGCATTGGTAAAATGAGGTTATCATCTCCTGGAGAGGATAGCTGTGAGAACTTTCCTGGTTTGTCTTCAATGTGCCAGTGCATGGACTGTTGTAGGAGAAGAAGAGTAGTGGTTTCCACCTCTGGTTTTTTGGAGTTTGGCTCAGGCTCTAGAGGGAGCCTGTCTTTTTTAGATTGATGAGGGCTTATCACCCAAGTGCTACAACCTCTCCCCAAGATGAGGAAATCCCGGGTTGTAGTAGGTCAGCTCCCTTTGAGATATACCATGTGGATTTTCAACTTTCCCTTTTTAATGTTTCTCATCTCTGAAAGTATTCTTCATGTTTTTTATCAAGTATCCATTCTCTCTCAAGATTTTTAATTATTTTTAATTCAAGCTCAAAAAAGAAGATTGGCTATATATTTTTATTGAAAGATATGGGTAAAAACTGTGGGGTTGTGAGATCGGGGACTAAAAGTAAGTCCTCCCAATTGTGCACCGCTAGGGTTTCTTCTACACCTTTCAAAACCATTACCTTGGCCATGTCTGTGAGCATTGGGGAAAAACCTGGTTTATTTTGTAGGATAGAAGAAGACTCAAGAAAAGAAAAGAAAAATTCACAAATAACTGAAGAAAATCAAGAAAAAAATATGAAGATAAACAAAAAAGAAGAAAAGAATTTTTTTTGTGAAGATCATCAAGATCAATTTTTGAGCCTCCAGCATGAGTTTAAACTGCACAAATTTTTAAAGGAAGAAGATCAGCAAGATCAATTTTTGGGCCTCTGGCATGAGGATAAACTGCACAATTTTAGAAGATGAATCAAGATTTGAAGATTTAGAGGATGGAAGTGAGGATGAAGATGTGGAATTGTGGAAAAGTTTTTGAGTGGTGAGATTGGGGAATAAAAGTAAGTCCTCCCAATTGTGCACTGCTAGGTTTTCTTCTACACCTTTCAAAAACATTACCTTAGCCACACCCATGAGCATTGGTGAAACCCCTGTTTGTTTGTAGAAAGATTGATGAAGTTCCCTTTGAAGATGAAGATTTTGAAGTGGATGCTGATAAGTACAAGAAAGTTGAAGTGAAAGTTAGGCCTTTCAATGAGCCTATTCCAGCTGGGTGAGCCCACCTTTGAAGAGGCCTCCCTTTTCAAGAGATCTTTATGTGACACCTTTAGTGAAGAATCCACCTGATTTTGTGGAAACTTCTGGGATTACTGAGGAAAGGTTGGAGGTGGTGATTTTTGGCCCTGATGGGTGGTTATCTGAAGACAAGAGGATTTTTTGTTGAATGTTATGGTGTTAAGGAAAAATGCAATCGCTTTAGCAGAGGAGGAAATAGGTGTGTTTAAACATTTTTATGGCTCACCTTATCTAATTCCAGTTGTTTGTCATGAGGCTTGGCAAATTAAACCAATTCCAATTCCTGCTGCTATAAGGGATGATTTTGTGGAGATTTCCAGGGAAAGGGTCAGGACAAGGTTGTATAAACAGACAAGCTCAAGTTATTCTATTCCTGTGCTCTTTATCAAGAACAAAAATGGCAAGCTTAGAGTGGTTCATGATCTCAAGGCTTTGAATAGAGTAACTATCAAGGATGCTGGAATGCTTCCAAATGCAAAGGATTCTGTGGAGGCCTTTTCTGGAAGGGTGTGTTATGGTTTTGGAGATATTATGGGTGGTTATAATTAGAGTAACTCCATGTGGACTCTAGGCCTCTCACTAATTTTGAGACTCCTTTGGGAAGGTTCCAATTTACCAGGCTACCTCAAAGAGCTACTAATTCTGTTTATTTTTACAAGGAACAGATGGTTTGGATATTGCAGGATGAAGTACATACTTATGCTGGTATTTTTATTGATGATGGTGGAATTAAAGGGCCAACAGCTGATTATGGTAATGAGGTATTGATGGAAAACCCTGGCATTAGGAGGTTTTTGTGGGAGTGTGCTGTGACACTAGAGAGGATTTTTTTTAGGATAGAGGAGTCATGTTTGACTGTTTCTGGCTCAAATTTTTGCTGTTGTGTACCAGAATTGGAGATTCTGGGTCATGTGGTGTGTAAGGAGGGTAGGATTATGGCAAAGAAGAAGGTTAATAAAATTCAAGTATGGCTAAGACCAAAGAATACCACTAAATTCAGGGGCCTCTTGGGTGTTTGTGTTTATGTGATGATGTTTGTTAAGGACTTCTCTTTGTTGGCTGCTCCTTTAAGGAAGTTTCCCTGGAAGGATGCTGATTGGGAGTTAGATTTTTATTGTGAAGAGGCATTTTTGAAGTTGAAGAAGGTAGTAGGGGAGGATATTGTGTTGCATAAGCTGGATTATGGTGTTGGTGCTGGGAAGATTTATTTGGATGTGGACATAATTTCTATTTCTGTTGGTGCTGTTCTGTCTCAGGAGGATTAGGATGGGAAGGTCAGGCCAGTCAGGTATCAATCTGTGGTGTTTACTGAGGTGGAAAAAAGGTACTCTTAGCCAAAGTTAGAGCTCTGTGGTGTGGAAAATATCTTGAAGAAGTTGCAGACTGTTTTTTGGGGAAAAATTTTGAGCTTCAGGTTGATGCTAAATCCTTGGTGAAGATGATCAACCCTCCTAGTCTTCCTAATGCTCCAATGACTAGGTGGGTTTCATTTATTCATCACTTATCATTTGATTTGGTACACAAGCCATGAAACACTTTAACAATGCCATATGGACTTTCAAGAAGACAAAAAACAGATGAAGATTCTGAATCAGAAGGTTTTTAGGATTTTCCTGTCGTTAGGGCCAGCACAAGAGGTGCTGATAATTTTTTATACCTCCAGAAAGAGATTAAACTGCAGAATTTGGACCTCCCTGAAGAGATTAAGCTGGCTGGATATGATCTTTATTCTGGTGATCAGGATGTTTTTGTTGATCAAGAAGGGGATTTTGTTTGGGATGGCTCAAATTTAGAGAATGGTGTTTTTGTTGGTACCCTGGATTCTCATACAATTCAGTGGAGGGAGAAAGATGTGCAAAAATTTAAATATTGGTGTCCTGAATGGGCTGGTCAATTGGCTCATGTGTATTCTGGTGTTTTTGATGATAGGTTTGTACCCTTGGATGTTGTTTTCTTGGATTTTAAAGATGGGACCTGGGGTCAGACTGTGTTTTATTTTACTATGGTTGAATATCTGTTAACCTTGGAGAGACCAGATATTTGTGATGGTGATACTTGGGTGGAAATCTGGAAGAAGAGTCCTGGCTTATATGTGTCAGGAAAGAGGTTGATGAGGAGGAGACATACAAATCCTCAAGTAGTGGTGACTCAGAAGAAGGGTCAAGAGTTGGTGTTAAAGTCTTTTCATGAAGACCTTGGTCATAGAGGCTTTGGGGAGACATAGAGAAGAGTAGCAGACAGATTTTGGTGGTTGGTATGAAGTTGGCTGTTCAAATTTGGGTCCAATCTTGTGAAGAGTGTCAAAGAAGAAGTCACTTTAAACCAAAAAGAGTTGGCCATGCTACTGGAGAATCAAGTGTGTTTGGAAGAGTCAGTCTGGATGCTGTCCATATTAAAGAGGGCAGATATAAATATTTGGCTGGTGCCACGGATTATTTATCTGGTTGTGTTGAGGCAGTTCCTCTGGTTAATTTGAAAGCCAAAAATCTGGCAGAAGTTTTGAAGAAGGAGTAGATTTATAGGTATAAGCTGATGAAATTAGTTACTGTTGATGGAGGAAAAGAGTTTGGAGCAGAATTCAAGGAATTTGTTGCTAGTGTTGGTTCCAAGATCATAGTGGCTACTCCTTATTATCCTGAAGCTGAAGGCATGGTTGAAAGAGGGCATCAAGTTTTTAAGGATACTTTGGTCAAAATTTGTGGAAATAGTGCTGAAAAATGGAGACATTATTTACCTTTGGTTTTGTTTGCTGACAGATTTTCTGTCAAGAGGACTACAGGATATTCACCTTATGAGCTTATTTTTGGTCAGAAGGCTGTTTTGCCAGTGTGGTCTTCCAACATTGGCAGGGGCCTTTGTTGTGTTGTTTGGCGCTGTTTGTGCATGTCTTAATTGGCATCTGTTGGAGAATTGGGTGTTTTTCTGGTTTTATTCCGTGAATATTTGGACTGTGGGTATGTGGGTACTATCATTGGATAGACTTGGTTTTTCTCTATATTTCATGTCTTGATAATATTTTTCATATTCTAAGTTTTAAGGGGTCATTTCCTCATTCTTCAGTTACAAAAGATAGCTGTTTAATTTTGTTTTTTGTGTTTTACGGGCTAACCTTAAGTCTTAGGTTTAAGTACTTAGTATCATTGGATAGGGCTAATTTAGCTCTATATTTTATGTCTCAATGCTGTTATAGTGTAATTCTGTGTTTTAAGGGTTTTAGTAGTTGTAGTTAATTTTTCCAAGTAGATTAGGTGTTTTTATTGGTTTTCTGGCTTCAGGGAGGCCAGGCCATTTCAGGCGGCACCTCTGACGTTGGGTGGTCCGCCTGCCTCTGTTTTAGAAGGTTGGGGAGCGCTTCTGGAGTGTGTTTATTCAATTTGGCTGGTACAGGCACCAAATTTGTTGGTGTGCATGGGCTCTTAGATAGTGGTCTGTGTGTACATAGTGAATAAGACAGTTTGGGGGCAACTTTAATTATCATACAAGCATCCGGAGGTGATATCCTTGTTCCTCACTCAGTTTTAACTGTTTTTTGCCACAATTTGCTGTGTTGTTTTCAAGGTTAGTTCTTCATTTAACTCAACTTTAGCAACAGGTTCTCTGGTATAGTCTTGCAAGCTATATCAAGTATTATTGCTGTCTCTGGTGTGGATTTGCAGCCTACATCAAGTATCTTTGCTTTCTCTGGTGTGGACATTGGTCTACATTTCAGTTCTTTGGTCTGGTAGTCTGTCTGGGGACTACTTTCTTGGCTCATCAAGCAGTCAAGTGTGTTGAAAAAGGGGCTTTAGCAAACAGGAACCAACTTACTTTAGCAAGTAAATCTCACTCTATTTTCTAAAGGGACAGGGGATTTTCTCTCTGGTTTTTCTCCAACTCCTTTGGTCAAGGCCTATAGCTAGTACTATAGGATTGTCTACATTTCTGGCGCCCAACGTAAGGTGAACTTTCTAGTTCTTTGGAATCTCTGTTTTCTTTGGTTGGCTCTTTTTGATGTTTTGGTCTGGAGGAATGGATTCTGGTTCCTCTATTCCTGTGGTGACTGTCAGTGGGGGAGATGGTCCTCCTGCTGTGATGGTCAAGGAGTGTGTAAGGATTAAAAGTTGGGATGGTACCAAGTTTAATGGGGAGGATGTCAAGTGGTTTCTGAAGAAGTATGAAACTGCTGCTGGAGTGGATGGTGCTTCTAAACTGGACATGGTGAAGCAGATTATCTTCTTCATTGGTGATAGGGCAGTGGAGAAGGAGATTGTGGCCATGTCTGGCTACAAGAAGAGGGATTGGATGTTATTTTGTGGGGAGATGGTAGATAGATGGGGTGTCAGATTCACTATGGTGGATCTGAACAAAGTTGTCAGTGAATGGCAATCTTATGGTGGTGTTGTTAACTTGCACAGTTACTGAAAGTTTCTGCTACAGTTTGATCCTGTTGTGGAATACTTGGTGGAAGTGGAGGAGCTGGCACATGAAAATTCTGCCAAGGATGTTTTTTGGTCTGCCCTGGCTAGAGATGTCAGGATGGATGTGTTGAAGGAGCTGTCAAGGAAAGACTTGATGATGACTCTTTCTATTGGGGACCAGATGTTTCCTGCCTTGGATAAGGTGAAGGAGGCTGTTGAAGCTCATTTGAAGTTATTGGCTGTGGACACTTATCAGGAGGGGTGTGCCATAAATGTCAGCAAAGTCAGTGAGGCTTTGACTGAAGAGGAAGTTAGGGTGAATGAGGAGGAGAAAAATATGGTGCAGGTTCCCAAACAGGAGAGGGACCCAGTGGTGTTGCAGTTGGCTGATCTCACAAAGCAGCTGCATATTTTTGTTCAGGAGGCTAAGAAGGTCAATAAGGCACCTTCTCAGCCTAGAGATTTTGATAGGAGGGCTGGTAGGAGTGATCCTTGGGTCTGCTCTTATTGCAGAAGGAGAGGGCACAGGTCTAATGATTGTTAGGAATTGAACAGGGATGTGTCTGAAGAAAAGGTTGAGTTTGATGGCAGGGTTTTCAAGTTCCCTGATGGATCATTTGTGAAGCCCAGTAAGGTGCAGGCTCCTGTTGGTTTGGTCAGGAGAAGAGGTGGTCTCAGTCAAAGGAGGCCAAGGTTTGAGGAGATTCTTCATCAGGGGAAGTCTTCTGGTAAGGAGAATGATGATGTCAAGGGAAAGGGAAAGGAGGTCAATAAGGTCTCTTTTTCCACTTCTTTGGTGGTTTGGAGTAGTATTCCTGTGGTGGACAGTCAAGTGGAGAATTTTTGGCTGTTGTTTATGATGTGGAAGCAGGGAAGGTGGGAAGGCCTAAGAGCAGTTCTCAGGCCCAACCAAAGCCAAAGGCTTCAAAGGTCGATCCTAAGCTGAGTGCAGCTAGGAAGAGGTACAGCAAAGAGGAGCTTTACAAGATGCAGAAGGGTATGGCTGACATGGGCCCCCCTAGTTTTGGTGCATTGGACATGAATGGTGAGCCAATGCCAATGGAGGTTGATTCTGACTCTGAGGAGGATGTCCCTTTGGCTTCATTGCCAAAGCCTGCTGGAGTTAGAGGTTCTGGTGAGGGATCTGGTTTGGTTCCTGCTAATGGTAAATCTGTTGGAGGTGCTGGTCCTGAAGAAGCTTCTAGGACCAAGGTAGTGAAGCAAAGAGCTCACTTTTAGAGGCCAGTAGTTTCTGGTAAAGTTAATGTTATGGACTCTGTCTTGGAAAGGATGAATCAGGGTCAGGTTTCCCTTTCTTATGGGGAATTGTATGCTATCAGTCCAGGGTTGGCTGATAGACAGAAATAGTTGTTGACCAGGAGAAGAGTTTCTTCTGGGGAGGTGGAATACATCTGTGATTCTGTGGAAAAGTTTGGTGAGGGGTTGGAAACTCATTTTTCCGCTCCTCTGGGTTATGTCAATGTCACTCTGAATGGCAGGGAGGCAAGGGCATTGGTGGATTCAGGTTCTCAGATAAACCTGATTTCTTTGTTTGAGGCAACTCATTTGGGCCTCCCCATCAAAACTGGTATGGTGGGAATTCGAAAGGGATTGGTGGCCATGTCACTGAATTGGTTGGAACTTCTGAGTTTGTGAAGTTAGATGTTGGCGGAGCCTCAGGGAAGGTTCATTTTTATATTGCTAAGGGAACAGTTAAAGCTGTTTTGACTGGGCCATTCTTGATGGATTTTCAGGCAAGAATTGGTTATCAATTTGATTTGGGAATCATCTTGGAGTTGACTGGTGAAGACGAAAGGAGGCTTCACATGAGGTTATCATCCCCTGGAGAGGATGGTTGGGAGACCAGGCCTGGTTTATCTTCAATGTGCCAGTGCATGGATTGTTGCAGGAGAAGGAAAGAAGTTGGTGCTGCCTTTAGTTTTCTGGAGTGTGGCTCAGGCTCTATTGAGAGTCTGTCTTTTTTAGAGTAATGAGGGCTGATCATCCTAGTGCTACAACCTCTCCCCAAGATGAGGAAATCCCAGGTTGTAGTAGGTCAGCTCCCTTGGAGATATACCAAGTGGATTTTCAACTTTCTCTTTTTAATGTTTCTCTTCTCTGAAAGTATTCTTCATGTTTTTTATAAATTATCTGTTCTCACTCAAGATTTTCAATAATCTTTAATTCTAGTTCAATAAAAAAGATTGGTTATATATATTTATTGAAAGATATGTGGAAAAGCTGTGGAGTGGTGTGATTGGGGTCTAAAAGTAAGTCCTCCCAATTGTGCACTTCTAGGGTTTCTTCTAAGCCTTTCAAAAACATTACCTTGGCCAAATCTGTGAGAATTGGGGAAACCCCTGGTTATTTTTATATGTCAGAAGAAAACTTAATAAAAGAAGATAAAAATTTCAAGATAATTCAAGAAAATAAAGAAAAAAATCTGAAGATAATGAAGAAAGAAGATTCAATATATTTTTGTGAATATCTTCAAGATCTATTTTTGGGCCTCCAGTATGAGGTTAAACTGCAGAAAATTATGAGGAAAGAAGATCATCAAGATCAATTTTTTTGCCTCCAGCATGAGGTTAAACTGCACAATTTTAAAGGAGTTGATTCTGAAGATGAATCAAGATTTGAAGATTTGGAAGACAGAAGTGAAGATAAAGATTTGGATATGCGGAAAAGTTTGGAGTGGTGAGATTGGGGTCTAAAAGTAAGTCCTACCAATTTTGAAAAGCTAGGGATTCTTCTACACCTTTCAAAAACATTACCTTGGCCACACATGTGAGCAATGGGGAAACCCTTGGTTTTTGTTCCAGTTCTGGTGTTGAAGATTTCCTGAAGATCCCTCAAGTTGAAGGTGGAGTGGAAAAGTATAAGAAGGTAGCGCAGAAGATTAGGCCTGTCAATGAGCCTATGCCTGTGGGTTTGAATCTGCCCTTGAAGAGACCTCCTTTGTCAATATATCTGTACTGTAATCCTTTGGTGAAGAATCCTCCAGAATTTGTAGAGACGGCTAGGGTGACTGTGGAAAGGTTGAAAGTTGTTAATTTTGGTCCTGATGGGTGGTTGTCTGAAGAAGAAAGAAAGCTGTTGTTGCATGTTATTGTGCTAAGGAAAAAGCTGTGGCTTTTGTTGAGGAGGAAAGGGGTGTGTTGAAGCACTCTTATGGGGAACCTTACTTCACCACGCAATATAGGGGGAGGACTTGCTAGCAAGTCCGCAACTTGAAGTCAGATGGAAATCAGATGGAACTCAGACTGAAGTAATACTGAACTTTCACTTGAAGTATCACACAAATAACAATGGATCTATATTGAAAACATAGTGAAAGTGTGAGGATAACTGAATGGAAGCCAGAAAAAATCATTCCATGAGTCTACTCAATGCAAAGTATTTTTTGAAACAGCTTATTAAAATAATACTTTATTAAATTAATTTGATCAATAAAAATTGATTGACAATATTGCAATTCTTAAATACAATAATTTTATTAAAAAATTTCAGATTACATATAAAAAAAATCAGTGACTTTTTCTATTACTTACAACTGTTTTTACAGAATTGAAAACTATGTTTCAGCTAATATTTTATGGAAGTGAACTCTGTTCTTCGCCCGAAGAACAGAGTTCATCCTCCTATTTTCACACTCTGTTTGCACCAATCTCCATCCCTTTCAATTCTATCAACACATGCTTGTCTTCCCTTCCCATGCCTTTCGCTATCCTCCCAGCCCCATTGTATGCCATCCTCTTTTGATCCCCATTTCACCCCTCTCAACCTCTCCCAGACCCTTTTCTTCATTTAAAATGCCTCGGAACCCTTAATCTTCCCTTCCAACTCTTTCCCAACCTTTTCGCTACCCCATACACCCTTCCTCACCCCTCTCTCCAGCCTTTCCAGCCCTTGTAGCCCCATTTGTGTTCACATGAGCTTCAAGGTGTGTTCAAAGTAAATTCAATACTTCTTCATGATGGTTTCATCACTTCCTCAATGTGTGCTCAAAAAGATATGAATTAGGGTTCAAGGTTGTGGACTTGCTAGCAAGTCCGCCCCCCATATTGCGTGGTGCTTGATTCCAGTGGTTTTTCATGAACCTTGGCAAATCAAACCTATTCTGATTCCAGCTGCTATCAGAGAGGATTTTGTGGAGATTGTTAGGGAAAGAGTCAGGACTGGGTTATATGAACAATCGACATCCAGTTACTCAAGTCCGGTTTCCTGTGTTAAGAAGCAGAATGGAAAGTTGAGGGTGGTTCATGATCTTAGAGCTTTGAATAGAGTCACTATCAAGGACGCTGGTATGCCATAAAGTGAAGAGAATTTTGTTGAAGCTTTTGCTGGAAGGTTGTGTTATGGTTTGGGTGATATTATGGGTAGTTATGATGAGAGGGAACTTCATACGTATTCAAGGCCTCTCACAACTTTTGAGACTTCTTTGGGAAGATTTCAGCTCACTAGGATGCCTCAAGGAGCAACTAACTCAGTGGCAGTATATCAAGCACAGATGGCTTAAATTTTGCAGGATGAGGTTCCTACTCATGCTGGTATTTTTATTGATGATGGTGGAATTAAAAGACCATCCACTGATTATGATAATGAGGTGTTAACGGAGAATCCTGGCATAAGGAGGTTTGTTTGGGAATATGCAATAACTCTAGTGAGAGTGTTGTTTAGGATTGAAGAGGCTGGTTTGACCATTTCAGGGTCAAAATTCTGTTGTTGTGTTCCTGCTTTGGAAACTCTGGGTCATGTGGTATGTAAAGAGGGAAGGATTATGGCGAAGAAAAAGATTAATAAAATTCAGTCATGGCCAAGGCCTAAAAATACTACTGAAGTCAGGTTATTTTTGGGTGTGTGTGTATATGTCAGGATTTTTCTTTGTTGGCTTCACCTTTAAGGAGGTTGACCAGAAAAGATGCAGATTTGGAATGGACTGAAGAGTGTGAAGAGGCTTTTCAGAAGTTGAAAAAGGTTGTTGGGGAAGATATTGTTCTTCACAAGTTGGATTATGGTGTTGGTGCTGGAAAAATTTATCTGGAAGTGGACTCAAGCTATATTGCGGCTGGTGCTTTTTTGTCTCAGGAAGATAAATCTGGGAGGTTCAGGCCAGTAAGATATGAGTCTGTGGTGTTTAATGAGGTTGAATCTAGGTATTCTCAACCTAAGTTGGAATTGTGTGGTGTAGCAAAAATTTTAAAGAAGCTACAGACGGTTTTGTGGGGGCAGCATTTTGAGCTGCAGGTGGATGCAAAATCTTTGGTTCAGATGACCAATACACCTAGTCTTCCAAATGCTCCAATGACTAGGTGAGTGACATTTATTCAAAATTTTTCTTTTGACCTGGTACACAAACCAGGCAAAACTTTTACAATGCCTGATGGATTATAAAGGAGGCCACCTACAGATGAAAATTCTGAGGCTGAAGAGTTTGATGAGGAATTTCCAGTGGTTAGGGCCAGCACAAAGGGTGCTGAAGATTTTTCTGACCTCCCCCAAGAGGCTAAACTGGCTGGATCTGATCTTGATTCTGGTGATCAGGATGTTTTTGTTGATGAAGATGGAGTTGTTGTTTGGGACAGCCCAAATTTGAAAAAGGGTATTTTTGTTAGTGAACTGGATTCTCACAAGATTCAGTGGAAAGAGAAGGATGTACCAAAATTTAAGGATTTGTATCCTGGTTGGGCTGGTCAATTGGCTCATGTTCACACTGGTGATTTTGATGACAGAATTGTACCCTTGGATGTTGTTTTGTTGGATTTTGAAGATGAGACCTGGGGTCAGTCTAGGTTTTATTTTATTATGGTGGAATATCTGTTGACCTTGGAGAGGCCAGATAGTTTTGATGATGATACTTGGGTGGCAATCAAGAAGAAGAGTCCTGGATTTTATGTGTCAGGAAGAAGTTTGATGAGGAGGAGACATCCTAATCCTCAAGTTGTGGTGACTCAGAAGAAGGGTCAAGAAGTTGTGTTGAAGTCTTTGCATGAAGACCTTGTTCATAGAGGCTTTGGTGAGACTTATGGAAGAGTAGCTGACAGATTTTGGTGGCCAGGTATGAAGTTGGCTGTGCAGGTTTGGGTTCAATCTTGTGAAGAATGTCAAAGAAGAAGTCACTTGAAACGTAAAGAGGTCAGCCAAGCTACTGGTGAAACAATTGTTTTTGGAAGAGTCAGTCTGGATGCTGTCCATATTAAAGAGGGCAGGTATAAATATTTAATTGTTTCCAGGGATGATTTGTCTGGTTGGGTTGAGGCAGTGCCTCTGGTTAATTTGACTTCCAAGAATGTGGCAGAGTTTTTGAAGAAGGAGTGGATTTATAGGTATGGGTTAATGAAGTTGGTGACTGTTAATGGCGGGCCAGAGTTTGGTGCCGAATTTAAAGAAGCTGTGGCTAGTGTTGGTTCTAAAGTTAGAGTGGCTACACCTTATTATCCTGAAGCTGAAGGCATGGTTGAAAGAGGCCATCAAGTTATCAAGAATGCTTTGGTAAAGATGTGTGGGGATAGTGCTGAAAAGTGGAGGCATTATTTACCCTTAGTGTTATTTGCTGATAGGGTCACTGTGAAAAGGACAACTGGCTATTCTCCTTATGAGTCAATGTTTGGTCAGAAAGCTGTTCTACCAGTGGACTTGGAAGCTGTCTCTTATCTTGGAATTGATTGGGATTATGTGCACTCAACAGAAGAATTGCTCTGTTCCAGGATGCAACAGTTGGAATGT
This sequence comes from Hemileia vastatrix, assembly GCA_030280995.1. Lineage (NCBI taxonomy): Eukaryota > Fungi > Basidiomycota > Pucciniomycetes > Pucciniales > Zaghouaniaceae > Hemileia > Hemileia vastatrix. Next base: position 26,867,550 of record JASXTE010000005.1, read on the forward strand.
AGAGAGGAATGTCAGGAGAAGGCATACTCTAGAATGATGAAGATTAGGAATCAATCAGTCAGAGACTGGGACAAGAAGTTGGCTCATAGACTCAGGAAGCCCTTGAAACCTGGTTTTTTGGTTTTGGTTTATAATAGAAGTTTGGAGAGTCAGTGGGGGAAAATGTTTGCTGACAGATGGAATGGACTTTACAGAGTCAGATCTCAGGCGTCTGGAGGTTCTTACGTTTTGGAAGAGTTGGATGGTGCAGTCTTGAAAAAGAGGGTGGCTGCAGATCAGGTGAAGAGGTTTTATCCCAGAGGTACTAGACATGAAGAAGATTGACTCCGCAATGAGGATAAACTATGGAACGTTCTTTAAATTTTGGAATTTTTGGTGTTACAGAGTAACCTTTGTGTTGGAAAATTTTTGTTAGAAGGTACCTATGGGTGGGGCTTCTAGATTTGATCTTGGCAAGTGTAGGGGTAACTGATGGGCTGGCTGCTCTGTAGAACAGTTACCCCAGATTTTCTGTTTCCAACCCTTTCTCTTAATTTGGTTGAACCCTAGTATTGGTTTCTTTTCACAGGTTTTAGTCCTCTATGACTTTAAACTGGAATTTCCTTTGGTTTTCAAATGATGGAATCTTCACTCTTATTGGTTTTGGTTTATTGTGTTGGATGTTGTGTTTTTGATAGAAGGTACCCAGGGGGGGCTTCTAGATTTTATTTTGGAAAGTGTGGGGGTAACTGATGAGCTGGCTGCTCTGGAGAACAGTTACCCCAGAATGTCTGTCTCAAGTCTTTTGTTTCTCCTAGTTGAATTCTAGTTCTTTTGTTTATTATTTAGGTTTCAAGTCCACTATGACTTTAAACTGGTTTGGGACTGGCTTCTTTATCTTTGGTTTTTTTGGGTTGGTGGTGGATCACTGGTGGTCTCCCATCATTTTTACATACTGGAGGGAGCCCACCCAGTGATCATTTCTATGGACGGGACTTTCTTTTAATGGACCTTCTCTTAATCCGGACCATCCATGGAGCTGGACTTTCTTTGATTTTTTTAGTTATGATTTTGCTAGATAGTAGTTTCAGATTATTTTCTTTTTTGCTCTGTTTTTCTTTTAATTTTTTATGGGGGTTGTTAAAATTATAAAATCACAAATATAGGGTGTTACTACATCAGGGTCACCTGGATGTGGGCAAGCATTGGTGGGGAAAGGCTCATCAATTGGCCAGGTAAAGCTATTTTATTTTATTTTATTTTTATTTTATTTTCATTAATTTCATTTTTTATTTTTTATTCTCATTATTACCCTTCATTTATGTTTCTTATTTCAAACTATTTAAATTATTAAAGGTGTATCCACATCAAGGTGCACTTGGATGTGGGCAAGGTATCAGGGGATCAGCTCATCAATTGGCTGGGAGATACCATTTGTAAAAAATAAAAAAAATTAGAATTTATAGTTATTAATTGTTTTTATTATTTATTTATTATTATGTTTTTTATCTTTTTGCAGGAGCTCATTGTCTGGATGATAAAGTTTCTGGAGGCTGGTCTGGATTGTGATGACGTTTTTGTTTTTTGTTGGGGTTTTGGGAAGCACTGTGGTCTTTGAAGTGCATCCTTCTGGAGAGATTATATGGATTATAATGGGCAGGAATGGGTTTTGATGAAATTTCAGAAGAGGAAGAAGAAGAGGCAGGAATGGATTGTTGGAAGGTGTGCTTAATGATCCTAGAAATCTTCCAGTAGTCGTCCAGTAGTTGTTTCCTCAAGGTTTTCTCAAAGTCATTTAATGGTCCATGGAGGGCAAAGGCTTTCAGCATGTTTGAACACATGGTGCTGAGGTGTTGTTTCATGTCTCCATAATCCAGGGTCAAAGAAGTTTCTAGAGGTTGGCCAACTCCAATAGTAGATTCAGGAGGAGGGGTGCCAACTAGACAAGAAGAATTGGATCAGTAATTATTTTTTGTTGAAGAAATTGGATGAATTAATGTGGTACTTACAGATTGGAAGCTCATCAAATTTGCAAGCAGCCGGAATTTGGACTTCTGAAGATTTTGGAATGGTGATAGTAGGTGGATCAATCAGGGAAAGATATGGATTCTCTTGGTCTTCCTCTGAAAGGTTTTGAGAAGGTGAACTAGAAGGCTGACATTCCTGGGACTTAGTTGAAGTATCAGGTCTGTTGTTGCTGTTGTTAATATTTTTACTTGATTCAGTTAGATGAGGTTCTGGTGATGGAGTACCAGGGTTGTTATAAGATGGGGCAGGAGAGGGTGATCTGGAAGCTTATTGATCTCTTCTGGATGATGCCTTTGAAGGAATGGAACTGTCAGAAGAATAGTTGGCTGGCAGAGGAGAGGTGTAGTTTTGTTTCCTTCACTGGGGGCGAAGTTGTTGCTTTGGTGCGGTGTTGGGTGCTCTGGTTTCTTCCTGGGGTCCTCTGGCAGGTCTCCTAGAAGTTTGGGAAATTTTGGAGTTTTTGGACTTGGAGAGGTTGGCTGCATTGCTCTGGGAGTAGTGGGATGTGGCTGCGTGGAGTTGGTTTTGTTGATTGGAGGAATTTGGCTGTTTTCTGGTTGTTTTTGGAGGTTTTGAGCCTGATTTTCACTGTCTAGTGAGGCGGGAGGGCCGCCTGGACATGGTCTAGAAGCCTAGGAGCTGAATTTGAAGCTTTTGGAGCTAATTTGGCAGAGATAAAAGCTGTTTCTTGGGAAGTTAAAGCAGGCCTTTTTGGGAGAGTTCTGGAAACTGAGCTCCGTGATCTTCTGGATGGTGCTGAGGATAAAGATGAAGAGGCTGGACCAAGCTCTGTGGATCTGGTTGGGGATCTGGAGAGGTATTTATGAGAAGGTGAAGGAGGAGGAACAGGATAGTTGGCATCTCTGTCACATTTCTTCTTTTTGGAGTGGCAAGAATCACAGGCTCTGCTGTAGAATTTGGCTTCAAGAGTTGGAAGAGTGAATTTGCAAGGTCTGCACATGTGGATGCACTGTTTGCAGGCATAGTCCTTGGGAGCAGTGAAGCAAGGAAGATTGGAGGTGTCAACATCAGGGGATCCAGCCATGATCTGTGGTGAGAAAAGATGATTGAAAGAGATAATAAGGAGATTTTTGTCAGTGATGGGTAGATGATGAAGTGAAGGTGGAGTTTCAGCAGGTTGGCTGTAGGTGTATTCTGTATGAAATTGGCTGCATCTATTTTATGCAAAATTCTGGCAGTCCATCACGACTTTAAACTTAAATCTGGTTTCTGGCAGTCCTCCAAGACTTTAAACTGGCTGGTTTCAAGAATAGTCCATAAAGACTCTAAACTGAAAAATCTATGGTTTCAAGATTAGTCCCCCAACACTTTAAACTGAGGATTGTTTGATGGTGTAGTCCCCCAAGACTTTAAACTGAGGAATGGGTTTGAAAGATTGGCGGAGGGTATCCACAGAGGGAGCCTCTGAATTTAGCAAAGGCAAGTTTGGGGGTAATTGATGGGCTGGCAGCTCTATTCACAATTACCCCAGAATGTTAGTTTTTACTCTGTGTCTTAATGTGGTTGATCTCTGGTTCTGGGTTAATGATTTAGGTTTTTGAGTCCCCCAAGACTTTAAATTGAGGGTTTTTGAGTCCCCCAAGACTATAAAATGAGGATGGTCCCCCAAGACTTAAAACTGAGGGTTGTTTGTGGTTACATCCTATAGAGGGTGTGGTAAATTTTTCTTTTCTGAATCAAACTCAAGTACTAGTGGAATTACAGAGGGAATCAAGAGATGTAATGAAGTGTTCAGAATTAGCCTTGAACTGGAGAATGAGATGTCTTCTGTTCTCAATGTCCTGTGGATCTCTAGCAGGAGTGGATTGGAAGTAGTTTAGCAGAAGGTGTTTCTGTTGAGATGTGTGTTGTTGGAACTTGGCCTTAATTGTGGGCAAGTGGTTTGGTTTTGTTGGTTCAATGGATCCTACATTGTTATCATCACTGTCAGAAGATGAAGGAACTGAGAAGTTTTCAGTTTTATAAATTGGAAAGAAGAAATAGAAGTTTTTACCATCAGATGGACCAGGGATGGTGGAACTTGTTGTTTTAGTGGTTTTGGCACTCTTCTGGGAAGGGTGTAGCTTTTTGATTAATCTGGGAATTAAGATGGATGGCCCAGATCTTTTGGTCCTGGTAGAAGATGGACCAGGTTGAGGTGGAGGTGAATCTGTTGCAGAAGATAGTGGACCAGGTCTATGGCAGGTCTTCTTTCTAGATTTGCAGACATTGCAGGACATTCTGTATGGATGTACAGGTGGTGTCATGGTGCAGATTTAATTATTGTCGATGCAGTATTGGCAAGGACCCATTTCAGAGGCAGAATTGTGAAGAAGGTTGAACATGGTGGTTTGATGAAGAAAGAATGTGGACATTCTCAATTGTAGGGAGGATGTGGTCTTCCAACATTGGCAGGGCCTTTGTTGTGTGATTTGGCGCTGTTTGTGCATGTCTTAATTGGCATCTGTTGGAGAATTGGGTGTTTTCTGGTTTTATTCTGTGAATATTGGGACTGCGGGTATGCGGGTACTATTATTAGATAGCCCTAGTTTTTTTCTATATTTCATGTCTTGATAATATTTTTCATATTCTAAGTTTTAAGGGGTCATTTCCTCATTCTTCAGTTACAAAAGATAGCTGTTTAATTTTGTTTTTCGTGTTTTACGGGCTAGCCTTAAGTCTTAGGGTTAAGTACTTAGTATCATTGGATAGGGCTAATTTAGCTCTATATTTCATGTCTTAATGTTGTTATAGTGTAATTCTGTGTTTTAAGGGTTTTAGTAGTTGTAGTTAATTTTTCCAAGTAGATTAGGTGTTTTTATTGGTTTTCTGGCTTCAGGGAGGCCAGGCCGCTTCAGGCGGCACCTCTGACGTCGGGTGGTCTGCGGGCCTCTGTTTTAGAAGGTTGGGGAGCGCTTCTGGAGGGTTTTTATTCAATTTGGGTGGTACAGGCACCAAATTTGTTGGTGTGCATGGGCTCTTAGATAGTGGTCTGTGTGTACATCGTGAATAAGACAGTTTGGGGGCAACTTTAATTATCATACAAGCATCCGGAGGTGATATCCTTGTTCCTCACTCAGTTTTAACTGTTTTTTGCCACAATTTGCTGTGTTGTTTTCAAGGTTAGTTCTTCATTTAACTCAACTTTAGCAACAGGTTCTCTGGTATAGTCTTGCAAGCTATATCAAGTATTATTGCTGTCTCTGGTGTGGATTTGCAGCCTACATCAAGTATCTTTGCTTTCTCTGGTGTGGACATTGGTCTACATTTCAGTTCTTTGGTCTGGTAGTCTGTCTGGGGATTACTTTCTTGGCTCATCAAGCAGTCAAGTGTGTTGAAAAAGGGGCTTTAGCAAACAGGAACCAACTTACTTTAGCAAGTAAATCTCACTCTATTTTCTAAAGGGACAGGGGATTTTCTCTCTGGTTTTTCTCCAACTCCCTTGGTCAAGGCCTATAGCTAGTACTATAGGATTGTCTACACCGGTAGATTTGGAGGTAATTTCTTTTTTGTGAACTTTTTGGGATGAAGTTTGTTCAACTGAAGACTTACTATGTGCCAGAATGAAGCATCCTGAAGGAAAGGTGGAATTTCATGAAAAGGCCTATATAAGGATTATGAAGATCAGGAATCAGTCAGCTATCATATTTAAATAAGAGGTTTCAACACAGGCTGAGGAATCCTTTAAATCCTGGGTGGTTGGTATTGGTTTATATTAGGAGTTTGGAGAGTAAGTGGGTCAAGATGTTCTCTGAAAGGTGGAATGGTCCTTATACAGTCAGATCTCAACTCTTTGGCAGATTATATCCGTTAGAAGACTTGGATGTGGAAGTCTTAAAGAAGAGAGTGGCTGATGACCAGTTGAAGAGATTTTATCTCCGAGGCACAAGAAGGGAATAAGACTAACTCTGCAATGAGGATAAACTATGAATCATTCTTTTTATTGGATTGTTTTTTTGGTGATGCTGTGCATCTTTTGTGTTGGAAACCTTTTTTGTTAGATAATACCCAGGGGGGGAATCTAAATTTTATCTTTGAAAGTGTGGGGGTAACTGATTAGCTGGAAGCTCTGTATAACAGCTACCCCAGATTGTGCATTTCAAACCCCTTCTCTTAATTTAGTTGAACCCTAGCATTGTTCTTCTTTTAACAGGTTTTTAGTCCTCTATTAATTTAAAATGCATTTATCTTGGTCTTTGAGTTCTGGACTCTTCCTTATTATTGGTTTTTAGTTTATTGTGTTGGTTGTTTGTTTCTGTTGAAGGTACCCATGGGGGGGATTCTAGATTTTTTTTGGAAAGTGTGGGGGTAACTGATGAGCTGGCTTCTCTGTAGAACAGTTACCCCAGAATTTCTGTTCCAAGTCTTTTGTCTGTCCTTGTTGAATTCTAGCTCTTTTTTTCTTTGGAATTCAGGTTTTATAGTCCTATATGACTTTAAATTGGATTTCTGTGGTCCTCAAGTGCTGGTCTTTTTACTGTGTGGATTTTTTGTGTTGGATGTTTGTTTTGTTAGAAGGTACCTAGGGGGACTTATAGATTTTATTTTGGAAAGTGTGGGGGTAACAGATGAGCTGGCTGCTCTATAGAAAGTTACCCCAGAACGTCTTTTTCAATTCCTTGGTTTTATTTAGTTGAATCCTAGATCTTTGCTTTTATTCAGGTTTTAGTCCTCTATGACTTTAAACTGGATTTTACTGGCTTCTTGGTTCTTGGTTCTTTCTTGGTGGTGGATCACAGGTGGTCTCCCATCATTTTTACTTATTGGAGGGAGCCCACCCAGTTATATTTTCTTTTGAACTGGATTTGCTTCTGTGAATTTTTGTGATGGAATGGAATTGTAGTGGTCTTAGATTTTTTTTCTCTCTTTTTTTTCTTTATTTTGTTAGTAAGGGTTGTTTTATAAAGTCAAAAAAAATAGTTTTGTGTACCAAATCAGGGTCACCTAAATGTGGGAAAGTGTCAGCCAGGCTATCTCAGGAGCCCAGTAAATTGTTATAATAATTTATTGAAATCATATAAGAGAATAACATTATGTATTTTATGTATTTACAATAAAATATTTTATTGAATAATAAAATTATATAAATATTTTATAAATAAGTAAAATAATTTTTATATTAATTTTATTATTAAGTAAATTATTTATTACATAAAAATATATTATATTCTATAAAATCATGGCAAATTTTTATGTACTTAATATTTATAAATTAATAATTTAATAATTTATAAAAATATATTATAAGTGTAAAAATAAATTTAACTTATAATCTTATTACAATTTAATTAATAAAATTTATATATTAAATACAACTTGTCATATATTATTATCCATAAATATTGGGCGCTTTTTTGACCTTAATTGTGTCAGTAAAATTATTAAAGAAATTAAAACACTTATTTAATAAAATGATATTAAAATTATCACTTTAAATTAGTATAATTATTAAATTAATTATTTGTTTCAATTAAACTAGTTATTAAATTACTTAAATAGTTAAAACAATGAATTATATTTTCTTTATACTGGGTTAATTTTATTACATATATTTTGGCATGAAAATAATTTTATTTGTTTTAATTAAACCCTTTACATCTTATTGTGATACCTGTTTAAGATTTGTTTTCTCACAGTTCTCATGTTTGATACTCACTTAGTTACTTATTATATTAATTTTTTTTTTGGGATTTTATGGCGGGAAAGATATTTAATTACTTACAGGTTTAGTTTACTGTTTCATATTTTTCTCTTAATTTCTATGGTTTAATTAAATTCTTTTGATTTCTTGTTTCATATTACTACTTATTTGTACATACATTTATGGTGCTTCAGAGGTCCCCCTTTCCTATAAAAAGGCCTTGGAAGTCCCCTTTTTCAGCCATCACTTACATTACAATACTTATATCAATTCAAATATTTTATTATTATTTTATTTTGGCATTACAAGTCTAATAAAAATTTCTATATAAATACCTAAAGGTTGCTTTAAGTCTGTTAGTAATTATCGGTTTATATTTAAGCAGAAATAAAATTCTTACTTGATCAATAGTCCCTATTAAAGCCAATACTTCTTGTCATGTCAATATTTACAAGTTTGTCGTTGCACCTTCTTTTTAAATAGTTATTCTTTTTCTTTTATTTTTTTATTTCTTTCTTCCTTTTATTATCCTTTTATTTTCCTTTTCTCCATTTTCCTCTTTTCTTCTTCTTCTTCTTCTTCTCCTTCTTCTAGACGACTGGCCGATTGAAAGCATTGGTGGGGAAAGTCTCATCAATTGGCCTTGAAATACTATTTTTCATTTTTTTTACTTCTCAAGTTTCTTTTATTCATTCATTTTATTTTTTCATTTTCAAGTTCTCCTTATATGTTCAAATAATTTTTTCAAATATTTAAAATATCTTAAAGGTGTATCCACATCAAGATGCACTTGGATGTGGGTAAGGTATCAGGGGATCAGCTCATCAATTGGCTGGGGGATACAATTTGTCAGCCTGTATATCTCCAGGACTGAGTAAAAAGTACTTATAAGTTATGTTAAACACATGAACTATACATGGGAATAATAAATAAGAGTACACAAATAGTATACATAAGTAAAATTATGATAATACACAAAAAAATGCCATTATAACACCTTATATACACGCATATATCCACCTTTTATAGGTCTTATGTACTTAATATTAAGTTGGGATATGTTAGGGTAATCTTAAGAACCTTAAGTATAAGGCTGCATAATATTTAAGTACACTTAAAGCTGTTATATTCATTGTTTTATGCAAAAAACAAGAAATGCGCTTTATTTCACTTAAAAGTTGACTATATGCGCTATAAAATTGAGAATATCAAAATTGCGCTTTGACAGATCAATTGGGCTCATTTAGAACTATTGATTTGGCTATTTAAATGCATAAAAATAACACTTTTCAAATTTGGTGTTTTTTATGCCAGAAATGGCTTCTGTGTACTGGCCACATACTGCCTGCTTTTTTCCCGTGTGAATAGCTTCATTTTTAGCAAAGTTAGCTTTTTCACACTATAATTACCCCACATTCTACGCCCACTGTGGGGAAACACACTAAAATAGGCGACAGGCGCTTATTTAGTGTCCTAGCTTAATTAATAATGCATTGACCCTGTTTATATGCACTAATTTCATTAATAACCTCACTCTTGGCACTTTATTTCATCACCACGCTTAAATTCGCCTAATTTTAGTCAAGGATTTACCCGTGCAAGCGCCTGCCAAGAACTGCATGTAGTTACCCCACATCTCACGCTCTTTTTTAAGTTTTTGGGTGGTTTCTCAGTCAATTTTGGTTATTTTTGAATGGGAATTTCACGTAGTATAATGTCAGGATTAGCCCCATTATTTCTACAGTCAATCCCCCTGATTATTAAGCTATTATTAACCTTAAAAAGTCTCCTTTAGTCTTTAATATTATTGTTTTATACGCATATACTCTCTTTTTGTCTTTTCCTTTAATTTTGATGGATTTCCCTTATTATTTCAGGATTTTGGCGGTTATTACTCTTCTAATTATGTCATGGGTCATTGGGAATGTTGATGGGAATGTCTATTAGTTGTTTAGAGGCGTGATTAACTGTGTATTGGGTGGTACATCAAGGGAATCATTAGGGAACTCAGTGTGTATAAAAGGAGGAGGTTTTTGGGTTGTATTTATTCATTCTTTATCATTTACAATTAACCAATATAACCAAACAAATTACAATACATATCAATTAGTACTTTTATAAGACTTTTGAATAGTATCTGAATTATAAAATCTATTTTTCTACCAACTACAAAGATTGTAAGCCATATATAAAACTAGTGAGAATTATATTACTGAGACCTTTGAATTTTGATTATATTTTACTACTTATTGGATTTATACTACAGTATTCATATAGGACCATTTAAATCTTCTAGACAACTGACTATTCAAGCTAGTTCACGTCCTTGTACTTGACCTTAGCCTGACAATTGGGGACCTTTCCTCAAGAATTCTGTTATAATCCTGGTAAGTGAAATTTTCAAGAGAAGGTGCACGTAAATAATATCCCTATAAAAATATTTGGATAATTACAACAGGTTGGGGTCACTTATATAGTGATTTTAGAAAAAGAAGCCCTGTTATATTATAAAATTGTGATATTGAATCAACAATTTTACCACTAATTTAACTTATAATTGTTATTAGTGGGTCTGTTAATAGACCAATTAAATTTGAGATCTTTGCAGATAAAATTTTTACCACTAATTTAACATATAATTGTTCTTAGTGGGAGTCTGTCAATAGACCAATTAAATTTGTGATCTTTGCAGATGATAACCAATTAAACTGATTAATTGTTTTCTTTTAACAGGACTCTTAATCTTCTCTTTTATTGGTTTGTAAAATTCATTAAATATTTAGAAAGAATCATACTGACAGTTGTTTTCTTTTGAATATAAAAACACGGCTACATATTGTAGACCAGTTAAATCAAGTGACCACATAAAAGCATATTTGACTTTTGGCACTTAAATATTCACTTCATACCAATAAGTAAGCAAGAAAATTGTCTTCAGTGGTATTGATAAATACTGATAAAACTCCTTTTTGAAGTTTTCATATCTAAACTTTCAATTCTTTAAATTCCACGTAAAAATGTGTGACAACAATGACATTGTAAGTAATAAGGTAAAACCTTATAACTTAAGACCTAGAGCTGAAAGACCTGTTACAGGACATTCAAATGGAGGGCCAGGACTCTCCCATAATAAACAACACTCCGTCAATGTCTCTGGAGGAAAGGGAAAAGCTTCTAAAGCAGGTTTCAATAAAGAAATCAAAAAATACATTACAAGAACAAGTTCACTCCCTATCCACCCTAATGAACACCTTGACAGTAAGAGTCAACAATATAGTGGACCAGATCAACAATCTGGAAAAGAGAGCAGCTCAAGGTTTCATAGAAGTCAACCAAGCTCTAGTGGACATAAAGACTCAACCACCAACAGTAGCAACCAACAATTCCATAGCAACACCTCCAGCCCAAGAGGAGGACCAAAAAATTACAGTAAGCAAATGGAAATGGGATTGGTACGCCCAAAACTACAACAATCCTCAACAGCAGGGCTCCAGCAGTCACCCTTACAGGGGAAAGGCAAGGAGAGGCAGAGGAAGTGGGATAAGACCTTGGTAAGTCATCCAACTTCTTATGATCAATTATATCAACCTGACAATAAATTACTTATAGGTAATGAAATTGATAAGGAAATATTGGATATTATTGATAAGGATTTAAAGGATTATTCATTTGAACAGAATATTTTAAACTTGTCTTTACATGAGGACAATGTAAATAGTTTTATGGATCACCAGGAAAATACTATTAATATAAAAATTGAACCAAATGAATTAAATCTTGACCCTGAAAATGAGTCTTCTGAATTGGACACGGAAAAAATAGAATATTTTTTAAAAGAGAATCCAATGGAATCAAAAATAATAAGTAAATTATTATTGAGAATTGAAAAATTGGAAGAGTTTTCAAAAGAGTCAGACATTAATACAGAAAATGTATTATTGCAGCTAACACAATCATTGAGTACCACAGCCAATAGATTAAAAATTATTGAAAATTCAAATAATGAATTAATCAATGAGAATAAAAGATTAAAATCTGAGATTAGAAATTTAGAAAGTAAATTAGAACACTCTCAGAATATTATGGCTACCATAGAGGGACGTGTAAAATTGTCTTTTTCAAATGTAAATGATACTTTGACTCAAGTACCTGTAATAAAAGATAGGTTACAAAGGGTAGAAATTGAAGTAGCTAACATTTTGAAAAATACTGAAACAATAAAGGATAAGACCTCTTATGTAGAAAGAGTACCAGGTTTTATGAAACACTCTGAGGATAAACCAATGATAGAACATGAACATAGTGTCATAGGCTCTGAGAATATAAAATCAGTAAAAGATGAAATAAATGATCATCTTTCTAAAGTAAGTGAATTACTCAATATTCCTCAGGTTAGGGAAGCAAAAACTAGCCAAAAGAACTGGCCTAAGTTAGATCAGTACCCTTCTTTTGACGGGGATTCAAAATCTGATTGGCAACAATTCATACAAAGAATTGATAACTTAAAATTTTCATACAAATTACCTGATGAAGAAATTACTTCAAAGTTAATATCTTTATTTACAGATGTGGCCTTATTATGGTTTGAATCTGTATTGAGTAAGGGAATTAATTACTCCTGGAATGAATGGAAGGCACTAATTGAAAGGCAATTTGGTGGCCCAAAATTTAGAATCACTCAACAAAGACTGTATGAAAGGGCCAGATATAATCCAAATGCTGGAGATAAACCCATGGTCTTCTTAATGAATTTAATAAAAATCATGAAAGCTATGGATCCAAAAATGGATTATGAAGAGTGGAAAGAAAAAATAATATACAAGTTGCCTATATCAGTTAGAGACATTATTGTAGCTAGAACTGAAACTGTCAGAGACACCTCTGGATTCATCAATATATGCAATGAGATATTATTAAACCACAAATATGAAACCAAGTATAGTAATTACAGACAAAGTGTTGAAGTGGTAAAACCTACTACAAGTAAGTTACCAGTGGAAAAGAAAAAACCTTCAGCTCCCCTTGTCCCTAAGAGACAAGAAAATAACACTTGTTACAAATGTAATGAACCTTGGGTTAAAGGTCACACGTGTAAGAAAAGAATAAATGTTATTTAAACCTCACAAAATTCTGAACCTAGTAATCATGAAGATGAGAATGTGGAATCCAGTGAGGATTGCAAGAGTAACATATCTTACAGTGATGATGAAAATGAGATATTTGTATTAGAACAGGATATAATGTTCCTGAATGATGCTATACCTCATACAGACACATCTTTAACTTCCATAGAGGAAGCTGAAATAATTAAAGATGTATCTCATGATACTTACAAAATAACACCTATCAGAGCACCTGTTATCATATGTGGAAAAGAAATGAATGCCATTCTTGACACTGGGGCTGCAGGTAGTGTAGTTTCACTTAATGCATTAATGAAACTTGATAGTAAGTACCAGGAAAAACTAGAACCTGTTCAGACAAAGAACTGGAGGGGTTTTGGTTCAGTATTAAATCCAATTGGCAAATACAAAACTGCTGTATTCTTTAAATATAATAATGGATATGTTAGAGCAGTTTGTGAATTTGTAGTAATGGATAATAATAATTGTAGTGATTGGTTTATTATTGGCAATGATTTATTGACAAAATTTGGCATTAAACTAGATCCTGCAAACAGTTGTTTCACCATAGGGGTGAATGGTAAAAGGAAATTCAAAATATGTTCTGAAAATTCAATATATGCCATTTCTCCTAGAGAAGAACAACTGCAAGGTGGAAGAACCACCAATGAAGTGGGTGAATTGGAAAATGAAATCCAAAAGGCCTCTTTCAGTCCTCAACTCTCAAATATTGAACAAGAAGATATTTTGAGATTGATTAAATCATATCCTATGGCATTTGCTCATGGCTCAAATGAACTAGGATTGGTCAAAAACCATGAGATGAAAATCTCTTTAAGCTGTGATCTGGATAATATTCCTGGCAGCTTAAAAAAGAAACCTTACCCAGCATCTCCTGCAAAAAGGAAAGATATTGAAGACAATATAAAACTGTTGTTAGAAATGGGTATTGTTGAAAAAGTGGACACAACACCTAAGTATTGTGTCATTTCACCAGTATTAATCTCTTATGAAAAAGATAAGGCAAGATTATGTGGTGATTATAGAGCTCTGAATACATATACAGTAGATGATATTTACCCTCTACCAAGGATAGCTTCTATCCATGCTACCTTACAAGGAGCAAAATATATTTCCTGTCTGGATGGGAACAAGGGTTACCACCAGATTCCTGTGGAAAGAGATTCTCAAAATTACTTATTAATAACCACACATATGGGTATTTATAAGTATGTGAGAATGCCATTTGGCCCAAAGAATGCCCCTTCAGTCTTCCAAAAATTGATGGATAGTGTTTTTCATCAGGAAATGGTTGAAGGATGGCTATTGGTCTATATTGATGACATCATAGTGTTTTCAAAAACATATGATGAACATTTAAATCACCTGAAAAGAGTCTTTCAAAAAATGGATGAAATTAATATGACTATTGCATTAAAGAAATGTAAGTTTGGATTTCAATCCTTGAAAGTACTTGGACATGTTGTATCTGGATTACAAATTTGTGTTGACCAGAATAAAGTGGCAGCAATTAAAAACATTGGGATACCTAAAAATGTAAAAGAGGTTCAAAGTTTTTTAGGTATGTGTGGATATTATAGACAATATATTAAAAATTACCAATCCATTGCAGCCCCTTTAACAACATTAATCAGGAAGAATGAAGCTTTCATTTGGAATAATGAAAGACAGCACGCCTTTAACAAATTAAAGGAATGTTTGATGTCAGCTCCAATATTGGGACTGCCAGATTTCACCCTACCTTTTATCTTGTACACTGATGCAAGTTTCATAGGTTTGGGTGCTGCTTTACAGCAAAAACAGATAATAAATGGAAAATTATCTGAAGTAGTTATCTGTTATATATCCAGAACCTTAAGAAAGACAGAACTAAGGTATGGTGCCACACAGCTAGAATGTTTAGCCGTGGTGTGGGCTTTGGAGAAACTTCATTACTATCTGGAAGACCAGAAGTTTGAACTTATAACAGATTGCAGTGCAGTAAAATCATTACTAAACATGAAAACACCTAATAGGCACATGTTTAGATGGCAACTAGCTGTACAAGAGTACAGAGGAAGAATGACAATTACTCACAGAGCAGGAACATTGCATTCAAATGTGGATTTATTATCAAGAAGTCCTTTGCCAAATGATGCTGACAACCCAGCTTATGTACCTGAAAATGAGGTTATACATATATTTGGGATTTATATAGTGGATTTAGAAGAAGAGTTTATGCAAACTATATTGGAAAATTATTCATCTGATAAAGATTTGTCTAAACTATCTACCATTCTTAATGATCCAACAAATGCCTCCATGAGTGCATTAATTAAAACCTTGCCTCCAAAGTATAAAAATGCGTTGGAAAAAGGTAAACTATCAATTGAAGATGGATATATATATTACAGGAAAAAGTTAAGCAATGTAATAGTAATACCACCTTCTATGAAAGAGTTAATGTTGAGTACTTGTCATGATGACATCTTAGCTGGTCATTTTGACTTTAACAAAACATTAACCAGAGTTAAAAATACAGCCTGGTGGATAAACATGAAAGAGGATGTACAAAAATACATTGAAACATGTGACTCTTGTCAGAAATCTAAAAGATTAACTGGGAAGAGAGCTGGGTTGTTACAACAAATAGAGCAGCCAAAAGCTCCATGGGAAATTATAAACATGGATTTTGTAACTGGCTTGCCATTAGCAGGAAAAGAAAGTTTCAATTCTTGCTGGGTAATAGTGGATAGATTAACAAAAATGTGTAAGTTTATCCCTACCCATAAAGAGGTATCTGCAAAAGACTTGGCATTACTATGGTGGACTCAGATGATGAATACTGCTGGGTTCCCCAAAGCCATAATCTCTGACAGAGACCCTAAATTTACTTCAGAGTTCTGGACATCTTTGATGGAAGTATCAGGTTGTCAATTAAAATTGTCTACAGCACACCATCCACAAACTGATGGGCTGGCTGAGAGGATGATACAAACTCTTGAAGACATGATCAGAAGATATTGTGCCTTTGGATTAGAATACAAAGACAATGAGAAATTCACACATGACTGGGTAACATTAATTCCTGGCCTTGAATTTGCTTATAACAGCACAACTCATTCTGTAACAGAGAAGAAACCATTTGAACTCTGGCTGGGATATGTACCAAATACCCCAGTAAATCTTTTAAATAAGCTACCAAGGTTGGATATACACCCTGGCACTAAATCCTTTATTCATATGCAACAAATGTGTAGAAAGCATGCAGAAGAATGCATCCAAAAAGCATTTGAATATGAAAAGAAAAGGTGGGACAAATCTCATAAAGAATTTGAATTTAAAAAGGGAGATGAAGTCCTCATATCAACACTACATTTTAACTTACAAGGTAATGTTAAATTAAAGGATCCCTTTGTAGGACCTTTTGTAGTAAATAAAATGGTTGGGAATAATGCAGTGGAAGTCATATTATATGCTCCATATGATAGGAAACATCCAGTTTTCCCTATCTCATTATTGAAACCTTACCATGCAAATGATCCTGACTTATTTCCAAAAAGAAGGGGAAGGCCTAAAAAGCAACCTGAAGAAATTGTGGAAAAAGCAGAGATTGAAAAAATACTCAAGAAAAGAATCCTTACTAAAGAAAAAGGAACTGAGTATTTACTAAGATTTAAAGGGAAATCAAATGAATTTGATAAATGGATACCTGAAAAAGAAATTTCTAATTTATCCACCCTTCTTAAAAAATTTAAACAGAAATAAATTTCTGTTCAACCAGCTGAGGGGTTAAAAAACCAGTACTCATAATATTTTATTATGTTTTATTTCTTTAAAGTTGAATCTTTAATGCTACAGATTTATTCTGAATACCTGAAAATTACAAATTAAATAAAATAAAATGTATAACTTATCATTTTTTTTATTGTTTTTTTTGGGTGGGCGAGTGTCAGCCTGTATATCTCCAGGACTGAGTAAAAAGTACTTATAAGTTATGTTAAACACATGAACTATACATGGGAATAATAAATAAGAGTACACAAATAGTATACATAAGTAAAATTATGATAATACACAAAAAAATGCCATTATAACACCTTATATACACGCATATATCCACCTTTTATAGGTCTTATGTACTTAATATTAAGTTGGGATATGTTAGGGTAATCTTAAGAACCTTAAGTATAAGGCTGCATAATTTTTAAGTACACTTAAAGCTGTTATATTCATTGTTTTATGCAAAAAACAAGAAATGCGCTTTATTTCACTTAAAAGTTGACTATATGCGCTATAAAATTGAGAATATCAAAATTGCGCTTTGACAGATCAATTGGGCTCATTTAGAACTATTGATTTGGCTATTTAAATGCATAAAAAT
Source organism: Hemileia vastatrix (assembly GCA_030280995.1). Classification (NCBI taxonomy): domain Eukaryota; kingdom Fungi; phylum Basidiomycota; class Pucciniomycetes; order Pucciniales; family Zaghouaniaceae; genus Hemileia; species Hemileia vastatrix. The sequence continues at coordinate 26,884,705 of JASXTE010000005.1, forward strand.
AACACTTTTCAAATTTGGTGTTTTTTATGCCAGAAATGGCTTCTGTGTACTGGCCACATACTGCCTGCTTTTTTCCCGTGTGAATAGCTTCATTTTTAGCAAAGTTAGCTTTTTCACACTATAATTACCCCACATTCTACGCCCACTGTGGGGAAACACACTAAAATAGGCGACAGGCGCTTATTTAGTGTCCTAGCTTAATTAATAATGCATTGACCCTGTTTATATGCACTAATTTCATTAATAACCTCACTCTTGGCACTTTATTTCATCACCACGCTTAAATTCGCCTAATTTTAGTCAAGGATTTACCCGTGCAAGCGCCTGCCAAGAACTGCATGTAGTTACCCCACATCTCACGCTCTTTTTTAAGTTTTTGGGTGGTTTCTCAGTCAATTTTGGTTATTTTTGAATGGGAATTTCACGTAGTATAATGTCAGGATTAGCCCCATTATTTCTACAGTCAATCCCCCTGATTATTAAGCTATTATTAACCTTAAAAAGTCTCCTTTAGTCTTTAATATTATTGTTTTATACGCATATACTCTCTTTTTGTCTTTTCCTTTAATTTTGATGGATTTCCCTTATTATTTCAGGATTTTGGCGGTTATTACTCTTCTAATTATGTCATGGGTCATTGGGAATGTTGATGGGAATGTCTATTAGTTGTTTAGAGGCGTGATTAACTGTGTATTGGGTGGTACATCAAGGGAATCATTAGGGAACTCAGTGTGTATAAAAGGAGGAGGTTTTTGGGTTGTATTTATTCATTCTTTATCATTTACAATTAACCAATATAACCAAACAAATTACAATACATATCAATTAGTACTTTTATAAGACTTTTGAATAGTATCTGAATTATAAAATCTATTTTTCTACCAACTACAAAGATTGTAAGCCATATATAAAACTAGTGAGAATTATATTACTGAGACCTTTGAATTTTGATTATATTTTACTACTTATTGGATTTATACTACAGTATTCATATAGGACCATTTAAATCTTCTAGACAACTGACTATTCAAGCTAGTTCACGTCCTTGTACTTGACCTTAGCCTGACACAATTTGTAATTATTATTTATTTTATCTTACTATTGTTCAATTTTATTTTCTCAGCTCTCATATTTTTTTATAAATTATGAATTTTGTTATTTCTCAAGTTTTTTCTAGTATTTTAGTAGTTATAGGTAATATCTGTAGAAAAAAAATAAATAAAATAAAATACAAAAATAAAATATATAAAGAAATAAATCAAAATCAAAATTAAAATTAAAAATTAAAATTAAAATTAAAATTAAAATTAAAAAAAATTAAAAATAAAAATATAAATATAAATATAAATATAAATTTAAATTTAAATATAAATATAAATATAAATATAAATAAAAATAAAAGTAAAAATAAAAGTAAAAATAAAAATAAAAATAAAAATAAAAATAAAAATAAAAATAAAAATAAAAATAAAAATAAAAATAAAAATAAAAATAAAAATAAAAATAAAAATAAAAATAAAAATAAAAATAAAAATAAAAATAAAAATAAAAATAAAAATAAAAATAAAAATAAAAATAAAAATAAAAATAAAAATAAAAATAAAAATAAAAATAAAAATAAAAATAAAAATAAAAATAAAAATAAAAATAAAAATAAAAATAAAAATAAAAATAAAAATAAAAATAAAAATAAAAATAAAAATAAAAATAAAAATAAAAATAAAAATAAAAATAAAAATAAAAATAAAAATAAAAATAAAAATAAAAATAAAAATAAAAATAAAAATAAAAATAAAAATAAAAATAAAAATAAAAATAAAAATAAAAACAAAAATAAAAATAAAAATAAAAATAAAAATAAAAATAAAAATAAAAATAAAAATAAACATAAAAATAAAAATAAAAAAAAAAAAAAATAATAATAATAATAAAAATAAAAATAAAAATAAAAATAAAAATAAAAATAAAAATAAAAATAAAAATAAAAATAAAAATAAAAATAAAAATAAAAATAAAAATAAAAATAAAAATAAAAATAAAAATAAAAATAAAAATAAAAATAAAAATAAAAATAAAAATAAAAATAAAAATAAAAATAAAAATAAAAATAAAAATAAAAATAAAAAATAAATATTAATATTAATATTTATATATATAAATATAAATATTAATTTAAATATAAATATTAATATTAATATAAATATAAATATAAAATTAAGAAAATGAAATGAAATTATTAATTTATATTATTTTCTGTTTTCTATTATTTAATCTCTGGAGGAAGAAGTTTCTGGAGGTTGGTTTGGGACGTGTTGGAATATCTGTTTCTTGTTGGGATTAGAGGATTCATTGTGTTCTTTGTAGTGTAGTCTGCTGGAAAGATTGTAGGGTTTGTAATGGTCTAGGACTGGTTCGGAAGGTGGTCTTTGGGAGGAAGCAGAAGAAGCTGGGATGGAATTTTAGAAGGTGTGCTTAATTATCATTGAAATCTTCCAGTGGTCAGCCAAAAGTTGCTTTCTCAGGGTGCTTTCAAACTCATTAAATTGTCCATAAGAGCAAAGGCCTTTAACATGTTGGAACACATTATGCTTAGGTTCTGTTTCATATGATAACATAGTTTCAAGGGGTTGGCCAACTCCATTAGTAGTTTTAGGAGGAGGGTTGTCATCTAAACAAGAAGAAATTGTTTCAGAAGTTTCTTTTTGTTGATGAAATTGGATGAAATATTATGGTACTTACAGATAGGAAGCTTTTTAAAATTTTATTCTGTAGGAATTTGGACTTCTGAAGGTTTGGAAAGATGTGTGGTGGAAGGATTAGCCAGAGATAAATAAGGGTTATCTTGGTCTTCTTCAAGTGAGTGCTGTAAAAGGTGAACTAGGATGGGACTCTTCTTGGGGCCTAACTAGAGAAGGATAATTGTTGTTGGAATTGTTGTTGTTATTGTTATCCTTCTCTGTTGGATTGTGTTCTGGTACTGGGGAACCAATGTTGTTGGAAGGTTTGGCAGGTGAAGGTGATTTGGGGGCTGACTATTGTCTTCTAGATGAATTACTGGAATAGGAGAAACTTTCAGAAGAGTAACTGGAAGGCATAGGGGAGGTGCAGTTTCTTCTCCTGGATGGAGAATGTTATTTTGGTTTTTGAGCAGTTTTGGGGGCTCTGATTTATTCTTGGGAAGCTCTGGAAGGTCTTCTTGAAGTTTGGAAATTTTCAGTGCTGTTGGACCTTGAAAATTTTGCTTGCATTGTTCTGGGAGAAAGAGGAGGTTCTTGTGCAGAAGATTTTTTTTTTGGACAATTTTTGCTTTTTTCTGGTTGTTTTGAAGTTTTTGAGCCTAATTTTTGCTTCCCAGAAAGACAGGTGGGCCACCTGGAGGTGGGCTAGAAGCCTAGGATCTGAATTCGAAGTATTTTGAATTGTAATTTGAAGAGATAAAAGTATATGGTTGGGAAGATAGAGGTGGCCGTTTAGAGAGAGTTCTGGGGACAAATATCCTGGATCTTCTAGAAGGAACTGAAGACAAAGAAGAAGAAGCAGCACGTAGTTATGGGGATGTATTTGTGAGAAGGTGAAGGGGGAGGTAAAGGATGGTTGGAATCTCTATCATATTGTCTCTTCTTTGAATTGAAAGAGTCACAAGCCCTGTTGTACATTTTGGCCTCTGGAGTTGGAAGAGTGAATGTTCAGGGTCTGCACATGTGAATGCACTTTTTTCAAGCATAGTATTTGGGAGCAGTGAAGCAAAAAAGGGTTGAGGGGTCAAAAGCAGGTGATTCAAGGTTTGACATGATCTGTGGTGGAATAACAATGATAATTAGAAAGAGATAAGAAAACATTATATCAGTGATGGGTAGAAGATGATGTGGATGTTGAATTTCAGAAAGTGGAATGTGGGTGAATATGTATCAGTATTTCAAGACTTTAAACTGAAATATTCACTGTTTTATCAAGACTATAAACTGAAAAATGTCTCTACTTTCCCCAAAGACTTTAAACTGAGGTTTTTATTTAGTCCACCAAGACTATAAACTGAGAAATGGGTTTTGATTTTTGGTGTTGGTTTTGAAGATTGGCACAGGGTATCCACAGGGGGAGCCTCTTAACTTAGCAAAGGCAAGTTTGGGGGTAATTGATTGTCTGGCAGCTCTATTCAAAAATACCCAAGAATTTTATTTTTTTCTCTGTGTCTTAATAAGGTTTATCTCTGGCTCTGGGTCTATGATTTAGGTTTTTGAGTCCCCCAAGACTATAAACTGGGGGATTTTGACTCCCCCAAGAATATAAAATGAGGATAGTCCCCCAAGGCTTTAAACTAAGGTTTTTTTGGTGGCTACATCCTATAGAGGGTGTGGTCATATTTTCTTTCCTAAATGAAACTCAAGAGCTAGTGGAATTAGAGTAGGGTATCAATAAAGGTTGAAAAATGTTCTATATTGGCCTTGAATTGTTGGATGAGGTTCTTTCTCTTATCAATGTCTTGTTGGTCCTTGGCAGGAGCTGATTGGAAGTAAGAAAGGAGGTGTTGGTTTGGTTGTTGGATGTGATGTTGAAATGTTTCTTTGGCAAGAGGTATTGGATTTGGGGGTGGTGTTTCAATGGTCCCTACATTTTCATCATCATCAATGACTGGTGGAGGAGAGGCTGTAGAAAATGGTCAGTCTAGTTTGGTATAGAGTGATGGAATCTTACCTTCTGGTGAATCAGGGTGATGAGAAGAAGAAGAGCCTGTTGGAGTTACAGGTTTTCTTCTTGATCAATAAAGTTTGTTGATTATTCTTGGAATGATGATGGAGGGTCTGGATCTTCTGGTGGAAGAAGATGGGCCAGGCTGAGTGTAGGAGGAAGCTAAAGAGGTGGATAATGGGCCAGGTCTGTGGCACTGTTTCCTTTTGGATTTGCAAGTATTTTAAGAAGTCCTGTAGATGTGAAGATGTCCAGTCATTGCACAGATGAGGTTGTTGTCAATGCAGTACTTGAAAGGACCCAGGTCAGAGGCAGGTCTGGAGAGGTGTTTCAACATTATTGTTAGTGGATGAAGAATGTGGACATTCTTAATTGGAGGGAGGATGTGGTGTTCCAAAGCTGGGTAGGCCTTTGGAGTGCATATTTGAAGGTATTTGGTATGTAGGGTGTCAGTGTAAGCTAAATTTTAAGTATGATTTAATAGTAAATATTAATGGTCCTACTACTTATTGATTAATTATTTAGTGATTAAACCTCAGGGAAAGACTAATAAAATAGTTATTTTCAGTATAAACTCACAATACTTAAATTTTTATGTGTGCTAGTGGTAGAAAATAGATAAATAAAATATAGTTTTAACTTATATAAAGATAATATCAATTTATGAATGCTTTACAATATATTCATATATGATAATAATTGTTTGATAGTTTTTATTTGATGTGTAGTAAGTAAGTTATGTCCAATAACCCATCAAATCCTCCCTTACTTATACCAAAATCCACTGGAGTGCACAGGCCTTCAATCCAGATGATGTCACTTCTCTCCCCAGAAATTACAGCATTTTGAGGGCCTATCACCTCCTCATGGAGTCCACTTCAAGCAGTTTCAGCACCCAGACCTCCAGTAAGGACCCTCCATCACAATTAATGATACCACAGACCCATACAATAAATAGAATAAACAGATAAAAGCAGATACCATAAAAAACAGGTAAAATGTCAGCCTAGATATACCTAGGACTGAGTATTTCTTATACTTAAAATAAGATAACCTTAAGTACATTAATCTTATATCTTAAAAATAAGGTTACAACAATAATATATATGATTATATTACATATATATATAATTATTACACTATTATATAAATTATAGTAGTTTAAATAGCTTATCCATAGCCTAATAATACTTATTAAAGTGTTTATGGAGTCATAATATACTTATCTTAAGTGATATTAAGTAATTATTGACATACATAAGCTTATATGTATACATAAATCACATATTCAGTGAAATATGCAGTATATTATGTATATTTAGGTATATAAGTGGGTTTTAGCCTCTTAATAGCCTATAACCTTTGTTTTTCTGCTTATTTTAGGTCATATGGACGTATTCAGTGGACTCACAACGCCTACAGAAGCATAAACATCTATTTCAGGCACACACACCCAGTCTGGACAACTTTATCTGCTTCCTTGGATGGATATTCACAGATTTATGGGTTGGGAGGTCATTGCTGGGTTAATATGGATGCTTGGGGATGTTATTGGGGCTTGGAAATTTCATTTGTTTCCTTTATATGCTTTGGGTTTCATTATATTCTCTTTGGATGAGTTATTTTACCTGTTTCTTTATGGTATCCGCTTTTATCTGTATTTTCTATTTATGGTATGGGTCTGTGTTATCATTAATTGTGATGGAGGGTCCTTACTGGAGTTCTGGGTGTTGAATCTGCTTGAAGTGGAAGCTATGGGGAGGGGATGGGCTCTCACAGTGCTGTAATTTCCGGGATAGCAGTGACATCATCTGGATTGAAGGTCTGTGCACTCCAGTGGATTTTGGTATAAGTAAGGGAGGATTTTGATGGTTATTAGACATCATTCACTTACTAAAATTCAAAAAAACATTATAACACAATTATTATTATTCAAAGATATATGATAAAGCATTATAAATTAATATTATCTATATATAAGCTATAACTATATTAGGGGGTGTCAGTTCTGGAAAATCCGCACTTAACTTAAGTGCGGATTTCAAACCAAATCAGCACTTACAAATCAGCACTTAAATTTTGCAAAAAAGTCACTTATTTCAAAAAAGGGTGTCAGTTATGACCTCAAATCAGCACTTTTTTCCGGGTTTTTTTCACAACCACATTTTGGCCACAAAACATCCCTTCCTTTCTTACCCCATCCCTGTCACATGTGACACACTGACCTTCCTCGCTACCTACCCATCAATCCTCGGCATACACCCCTTCCTGACATTTTCAATATTTTGGCCAGGTATGTTTACATTCTTTTTTAATTATTTCTTCTACTTCTTAATCTTTTTTCTATGGGTGTCAGTTCTGACCTCAAATCAGCACTTTTTTCGTGATTTTTTTTTCAAAACCACATGTTGGCCACATCATCCCTTTCTTTCCCATACCATTTTGTACTCTCCAAATGTCCTCTTTGTGTACTTCATTCACTTGGGTTGGTATTTTGGTTTGTTGCATATTCATTTTTTTTTGGAATTTACAGTGAATTTTTTTTTTTTGGATGGCTCATTGGTTTTCTTTCACCAGCTCAACATGAAATCGCATATTTTGTCAGTGATTTTTTTTTTCATTCATCCCTCATATCCTTTTCCTATTCTCCTCCAACATCCCTCAAACAATTTGGTTTCATTCATATTGTCATCTCATCTCTCCAGGTAAGTCACTTTATTCTTTTTTTTTGATTTTTTGATTACTATTATAATTTTTTTTGTTTTTTTCTGTTTATTTTTTTTTTTATCTAAATTTTTTTTGTAAGTGGTTATTTTGGATTTCAATGGTATAATTAACCTTTTTTTTCTCTCCCTCTTTACTTTCTTTTTTAGCTCCAGCACCCTACTCTTCATCCCTCCTTGGCATGGTCATTATCCCCCCTTTCCCTTATTTCACTTTTTTTTGGCTCCATTTCATTGAAACACATACATTGCACATTCTTCATGCATTTCACTTACTCCATATTCAATTTCCCCACAATTCCAACATCAATCTTTCTCACTCTATTTTTCTTACTTTTCAATCAAGGTAAGTTTCATCTCCTTTTTTTCATGCTTATATGATATCTCATTTCTTTTATGAAAATTTCATACTTAAATATATGTATGACTCTTATCTGGATAACAGTGAACTTATAAAACTCCTTTTGATCTCATCTTCATTACCACTTTTCAAGTTTTTGTAAAATTTTAAAAATCAGACTCGGAATTAGGGTTAGGTTTATTCGAATCTAATGTTCTTTTTACTGAAGATTCTCCTGAAGGCTACCTTTCATTTCCCACAAACAGATTTGAATTTGATTCAGTGGTTGCTGAGATATTGACCATTAAAGTTGAGCCTTTTTTTTCCCAATTTAAATTTTTATTTCATTTTTTATGTAAGAAATTAGGGTTAGGTTTATTTAAATCACATGTCCTTTAACTGAAGATTCTACTAAAGCATATCTTTCATTTCCCTCAAACAGGTTTGAATTAGGTTCAGTGGTTGCTGAGATTTTGACCTTTGAAGTTGAGCCTTTTTTCCGAATTTCACTTGTCTTATTTCACATTTTTATATTGCATATTTAGAGGATAAGGATTCTGAAACTCTTATATGATTATTATCTAGGCATTTCAATTATATAGGCATGTATTCCTTGCTTAAGAATATCACTAAAGCTCAAAAAGATGAAGATTTTTGCTTATGAGACACTCTACCTTCCTTTAACTCTTTTCTTGCTCTTCGACTCAAAAAGCACTGTAATAAAGCATTTGAAAAAAATCATGAACTTGCAACCAAAGTTGGAATACCGAATTGGTGTGACTCCGAATGGGAAGATATCAGCCACGAATATCTTTTATTTTCTAATGTTATTATCACTTATTCTGGATTTCACAATAAAATTCACACCAATACCAAGGACACCAATTTTCTTACTTTTGGTATATTCTCAGATATCAAACTGATTACTGGCCAACCAATACCATCTCCAGCTAAAATCAAATAACATGGTTTATATTTTCCAGACCACTGGTGCATCATTGATTTTGGTTTGGGAAATGGTATCATCAAAACTATTTGGAATTCTTCTAAGGATAATCATCAAACGACCAAAGCTCCTCCTGGTTTGGAATCCTGTCAAGATTTAACACATTTTGGTTGCTCATTTCAAATCAGTCATAAGTTGATTCAAAGAATCAATAAGGTAATTAAAGAAGGTAAAGTTAATCGATTTAAAAAAACTTTATTTAGATCCAAAAAGTATGGGGATTAGAGTTGTCATCAAAAATTTTATATTTTTTCGTAAATTTTTAATAAATATTTTTTATGTATCAATTTCCTCAACTAAAGTAATGGGCCCACGACCTTGTGTTGTATAAATGGTAATCATGATAACATTTATTTGTTTCATGGGGTTCCTCTAGCCTATACCTGTGGAAAGTCCCAAACTTTTGTTTCTAGATTTGATCTGCATTTTGGCTTAAGGGATTGTCATTACTTTAAACTAGGGAAATTGATATATATTAGATATTTATTTAATAATTTACGTAATTATATTAAATTTAGATGACTTCCACCACTTACTTCAATAAAATGCAGGGGGGGGTATTGCCAAATTTTCAAATCTGACATGTGAAATTGATGACTTAGAAAAATTTTGGTGATATCAACCCCTTGCTTCAATAAAATGCAGGGGAAATTATTGCCAATTTTTTAAAACAGATATAGAATTTTTTTGACTTGTAAATATTTTGGTGAAAATTTTTGACGAGAATGTGAAAGTAATTGTTTCCACCTTGAGCAGGTTTCTGGCTCAAAGGAATAGCAGTACCATCAACAAAACCAATACATCCTGGGAAGCCCTCTGCTTGCATAACCTGAGATGATTCAAGTCGCTCTTCTTTTGTTGGCCAGGTGAGAAGTTGAGATTACAAGGAGTTGATGGCAGTGACACATGGTTTGGTATAAGTGTTAATTGAACCATACCCTAAATCAAAGACATTTTCTAAACGTTTCAAAGCGGCTCCATTACCATTTGAACCCAAATGACATAGTGTGATGGCCAATTGAATTGAAGGATGTTGTTGTTCTTTTTGAGAATTATTGTGAAATATGGGATGATCCTGAATAAGCTCAAGCAATTTAAGGAAACATTCCTGAGAAGTCCTGAACAGCTCTCTAAAACTGGGTGTAGATAGTTTAAGAAGTGTTTGGATGGTGTACATGGGGGTATGAAGTACTTGAGGCTTTCTGGGAAGAAGGTAACGTTTCGTGGCCATTTTTGATAAAAAGACAAAATCTTCTTCTAGATCAGAATCAGAATTGCAATCAGAGTCCAAGAGCAGTTCAAGAGCCATGAAAGTCATTGCTTTATGTAATTTATCACGATTTGAAAGTGAGGAAGGCATAACTCTTATATGATATGATATGAAGATGTAAGTGATGTACGATGTTTTGAGTTATGAAGTGTTATGCTGCGGAGTGCTGCGTATGAATGGGATGATGCTGACAAATCAGTGAAATGGGACTTGATGGTGAAATCAGCACTTTTGGTTGAGAAAGTGCGGATTTGAGTGAAATAAGTGACTTATTTCATTTTGAAATCCACCAGTATTGGGGCTAGTGTGTTTTGGAAATCCGCACTTATTTAAGTGCAGATTTGGTCAAATTTAAGTGCGGATTTGTAAGTGCGGATTTGCCAGAACTGACACCCCCTATTATATTCATCTATTTTCCACCACTAGCACACATTTAAATCCAAGTATTGTGAGTTTTATTTGAGTATAACTATTTTTTTAGTCTTCCCCTGAGGTTTAATCACTAAATAATTTATTAATAAGTGGTAGGACCATAAATAAATACTATTATATCATACTTAAATACCAGATACACTGACATAAAATAACTCATCCAAAGAGTATATAATGAACCCCAAAGCATATAAAGGAACCAAAATAACTGTTCAAGCCCCCAATAACATCCCCAAGTATCCATATTAACCCAGTAATGATATCCCAACCCATAAATCCGTGAAAATCCATCAAAGGAATCAGATTAAGTTGTCCAAACTGGATATATGCACCTGAAAAAGGTGTCTATGCTTGTGTAGTCATTTTTAGTCCACTGAATAAGTCCATATGACCTAAAATAAGCAGAAAAATAGAGTTTATAGGCTATTAAGAAGTTAAAACTCACTTATAGACCTAAATATACATGATATAACTACATATTTCACTGAATATGAGGTTTATGTATACATATAAGCTTATGTATGTCTATAATTACTTAATATCACTTAAGATAAGTATATTATGACTCCATTAATACCTTAATAAGTGTTATTAGGCTATGGATAAGCTATTTAGACTACTATAAGTCATATAATAGTGTAATAATTATTTGTATAAGTATTATAAGCATATATAGAAGTATTTTAAACTTATTTTTAAGTTATAAGCTTAATTTAATTAAGGTTATCTTATTTTAAACATAATAATTACTCATTCCTGGGGATACCTAAGCTGACATAGGGTATAGTTGGGTTTATGGTTTTTTTATTGGTGTTTTGTTAGTTTTTAGAGGTTTAGTTGTGGTTTTGTAGGCTTAAGCTAGGGTCACTTATTATGTCTCAGCTTAATTTCCTTTATTTTCTCATCATTTTTTATGTGTTAAGTGTGATTAGCATGTTTCTACGTGTAGTTACTGTTGTTTTGTTGTTTTAGAGGGTGTTATTGGGTGTTTTTAGGCATTTAAGGGCCTAAAAGCAGCTGCCTGCCTGCACACGTGGAAGCCTCTAGAGGCATTTTTATGCATGTAGAAATTTGGGAGAGTTGGATTTGGCTGGGAAAAGGCCATGTTGGTTTTTTTGTGAGAATGTTAAGCAAGTTTAAGGACATTCTAGTTTATCATAAACCATCTGGTATATCTGTAATCTCTGTGCTTCACTCTTTTGTGTGTTTGTGGCATCTTTTGGCTGGGTTGTGAAAAGGTTAGTTCTTACTTGACCTCAAATCTTGTCACTTTTTTCTCTGGTATAGTCTTGCAGGCTATATCAAGTATTATTTATGTCTCTGGTGTTGCTTTGTAACCTACATCAAGCATCATTGCTTTCTCTGGTGTTGAAAATGGTCTGGTAGTCTGTCTGGTGACTACTTTCTTGGCTGATCAAGCAGTCAAGTTTGTTGGAAAGGATTTTTAGAAAACAAGACTCAATCTACTTTAGCAGGTAAATCTCACTCTATTTTGTTAAAAGGACAGGGGATTTTCTATCTGGTTTTTTTTCCAACTCCCTTGGTCAAGGCCTATAGCTAGTGCTACAGGATTGTCTACCACATCAAAAAATTGGGTCTCTGAGGACTCAGATCTTCTCTAAAATAAAGTTTCTTCTTAATATTCAGGATTATCTTTGGCTGAACTATGATTAGAGGCTACAGGGTATTGATGTCCTTGAAGTACAGTTGTGTTGGGAGGATTGTTGGATGGCTCAGATCAAGAGGGTATATCCTTAGTATTATAATGGAGAAACCATGGGTTGAAAATAACTTTGTAACAAAAAATAATGTCTATTTCCTCCTAGAAAGGACACATGATATGGAGATTTTCAGAAACAGTAGTAATTTAAATCTCCAAATCATTATCATCAATACCAACACCAGTGGAGTGGCAGCAAAGTTAGCCTTTTTACATTTTGATTGATAACATTTGAGCCTCTCTTTAATTGTCTTAGTATTGATTTCAATTCTTTCTTTCATTTTCTTCTTATCATTCATTTATCATCAACAAGAAGCCATTGACCTTTGATGAAGTTAGAGATCTAATGCAGGTGGAATTTTTACATTTAAATCATGCATTTTAATTTGATTCAACTTTGAGGAATATGATGATGATGAGGAAAGTTTCATTTTTTTTAGTTTTCCACACTTTGATTTCGCAGGTGAAGGGCTTGCTTTACAAGGAGAATTTTGTGATGAAGCATTTTTTGTGAGTTACCTTTTGAGTGTTGTATTTTCTGGGAGGTATTATGAAACTGGTATGTTATAAGAAAAGAGATGAAGATGTTGAAAACATAAAAATAAAATAAAAAAGGAAAAAAAATTCCTGATTAAAATGTCACAATAGGGGGTTTCAGTTCTAGAGAATCTGCACTTAACTTAAGTGCAGATTTCAAACCAAATCAACACTTAATTTTTTAAAAAAGTCACTTATTTCAAAAATGGGTGTCAGTTATGACCTCAAATCAGCACTTTTTTCCCAATTTTTGTTCCACAACCACAATTTGGCCACATAATTGCTTTGTTTCCCACTCTGTCCCTGTCACATGTGACACCCAGACCTCAATCCTCTCATCCATTCTTGGCACACTCCTCTCACTGATATTTGAAACATTTTTTTAGAGGAATTTTAACAAAGCATGTTTTTTTCCTTCTTTTTTTTATTTTTTCAACCTCTTAATTTCTTTTCCTGTAAAATAAAAGTTTCATAATGCCTCCCCAAAAATCCAAAACTTGAAAGGCAACTCAAAAAAAGATTCATCACAAAGGTGTTCCCATAATGCAACCCCCTCACTTGAGAGATCAAGTCTGGACATCTAAAAAAGGAAGATTATCTCATCTATATCAACTTACTCAAAATTAAATCAAATTATAATCCATTTTTTGGATGTGAGAAGTCCACCCAAATAAGATGACCACCTTCATCAAAGGTAAATGGCTTCTTGTTGATGGCAAATTAAGTAAAAAAGAAAACAAAAGGGAGAATCAACATCAATCCTAAGCAAATGATGGAGAGATTCAAAATTTATTAATCAATATATAAAACATCTCATTTTTTTCCACTTCCACTGGCTTTGGTATTGATGATTATGATTTAGAGAAAGGAATTAATACTGTTTCCAAATAAGTTCCATGTAAGCTGTATTCTCTATGAGTAAATGGATATTCTTTTTGGTTCCCCATTTAATAGTTACTTTTAATCTTATCAAAAATAGTTATATCCTGATATTCTGATAACACCACCTGTCCTTACTGGACTCTAAAATATTGTACTTTTGGAATTTCAGATGGTAAAATAATACTGACACCTGTGCAAAAATCCTCATCACCAACATAATTTTATCACCTCACCACCAATTTTCATTTCTAAATAAAGCTAAGTCACACAAACTCTATATCTTTTTGAGAAATTTTGCAACACCCTCCCCTGAATTCTATTGAAGCAAGGAGTGGTTATCACCAAATTTTTCTAAGTCATCAGTTTTCCATGTCAGATTTGAAAATTTGCAATACCCTCCCCTGAATTTTATTGGAGTAAGGGATGAAAATCACCAAAATTTAATATAATTCAATAAATTAATAAATAAGATAAATTAAATATACTAGCTTTATATTAATGACAATTCTTCAAGCTAAAATTCAGATCAAGTCTAGAAACTAAGTTTTGGACTTTCCACAGGTATAAGCTAGATGAACGCCATGAAAAATTTTAATGTTGTCATGATTAATTTTTATACAACACAAGTTTGTTGGCTCACTAATTTAGTTTATTAAATTGAAATATCATATTAATTTATTAATAATTTATGAAAGAATAAAAAATATTCAATAAATTTACAAATCTCCATAACTTTTTGATCTACCTAAAGTTTTATTAAATCTATTACTTTTACCTACTTTTTTCACCTTTTTGATTCATTGGACTAACTTTTGACTGATCTGATAAGAGCAGAAAAAATGAGTGAAGGGTTAGACATATGAAAATGGTAAGAAAAAAAACACACCTTAATGAAGGGGCAGAATAATAGGTAAAGAAAAGGTTGTTTGAGGAATCTGTAACAATAAATCCATGATGTAAATGTTATGATATGCATTATGAAATAAATAAATGTGAAATTGGAAAAAAAAAGCTCAACTTTAAATGTCAATATCTCAGCAACCACTGAACCAAATTCAAATATGTTTGTGGAGAATGAAATATAGCCTTCAGGAGAATTTTCAGTCAAGTGTAAGTTAGATCCTAATAAAAATAACCCTAACTCCAATTCTAATTCTTAAAATTTAACAAAAACTTGAAAAGTGACAATAAAAATGGCAACATGAGGAGTTGAATAAGTCCATTTTTATCCAGATATGAGTCCTACATATATTTAAGTATGAAATTTTCATAGAAAGAAAGAGATATCATATAGATATGAAGAAAAGGAGATGAAACTTACCTTGATTGAAAGGTTGAAAAAATAGAGTGAGAAAGAATGGATTTGGAATTTGGGGGAAATTGAATATGGAGCAAGTGAAATTTTTAAAGAATGTGCTATGTATATGTTTCAATGACATGGAACCAAAAAAAAGTGAAATAGGGGAAAGGGGGAATAACAACCATACCAAGGAGGGATGAAAAGTAGAATGGTGAAGCTAAAAAAAGAAAGAAAACAAAGAGAGAAGAAAAAAGGTTAATTTTACCTTTAAAATCAAAAAATAAACACTTACTAAAAAATCTAGATACAAAAAACAAAATAAAAGAAAAAGAAATGAAAATGAAAATGAAAATGAAAATGAAAATGAAAATGAAAATGAAAATGAAAATGAAAATGAAAATGAAAATGAAAATGAAAATGAAAATGAAAATGAAAATGAAAATGAAAATGAAAATGAAAATGAAAATGAAAATGAAAATGAAAATGAAAATGAAAATGAAAAAAAATTAATTAGAAAATATATAAGTAAAAATTAAAAATGACTTACCTGGAGAGATGAGTTTAGAGAACAATTGACTTCAAATTCTTTGAGGGATGAAAGAGGAGTGTAGGAAACCAATACAAGTGATGAAAGAGAAAAAGAATGACTGAAAAATCATGCAATTGTAGAAAAGATTCAACTTCATGTTAAGTTGATGAAGGAAAACAAAGAGACTTGAAAAAAAAGGCTATAACAGAAAATTCAAAATCAAAGTGAATATGCAAATAAGAATAAATATTCCATGGAAAAATTCTTGAGAAGTTTTGAAAATCTGTCTAAAACTGGGTACAGATAGGTTAAGAAGTGTTTTGATGGTGTACTGGGGGGTATGAAGTACTTGAGCCTTTCTTGGAAGAAGGTAATGTTTCCAGGACACTTTTGATAAAAAAATAAAATCTTCTTCAAGATTAGAATCAGAATCGTAATCAGAGTCCAAGAGGATATTAATATCTGTGAAAGTTATTGCTTGATATAGCTTATCATGATTTGAGAGAAAGGAAGTCATGGCTCTTATATGGTATAAAAATGTAAATGATGTACAGCTCCCAGACAAATATAAGTGGTAATTTTATGCATAATTTTTTTTGTTGTCCTTTTCAACCACCTCGTTCTCAACCATCATCTCTTCTTTCCCTCCAAATTTATGTGCAAAGGTTCTCAACCTATTGCTTTATAATACTGTAAGTTCATTTCATAAAATGGAGCAATTTTTTTATGTTTTTCTTGCTGACATAAATTTTACTCTATTTTAAGCCATTTTCTCCAACTATGCCATCACCTCACTCCCAGAAACCCCAATTCACCACACAATATGGGGGGGCGTACTTGCTAATGATTCTGCAACCTTGGACCCAAACTCACCACAGATTGAACACACATTGAGCTATTGATAAAGGAACCATACAATCAGGGATGAACACCACTCAGCAGAACAGTTTTGGGTGGGTGTTCAAGTAGAGTTCAGTATGGGTTCAGTATGAGTTCAGGTTGAGGACTTGCTAGCAAGTCCACCCCCTATATTGTGTAGTGATTAACAAACAAAGAAAGGGCAGATATAGTTGGCTCAGCAGATGTTAAGACCTAAGAAGGCGTACTACCACTAGCGCTGATGCTAGCCTTTAACGGGACTGACTATGTTGAGTTACAACAGTGAGACTAACTAGACTGACTATGTTGGGGTTACCAACAGTGAGGGGTAGACGGGACTGACTATGCTAACTAAGCAGTGAGACAAGAGAGTAATTGGATTACTAAATAAGTTGTCCAATGAGGAGCGCTCCACAGCGCTTGCCCCCATATAACCCCCTTATGCAATATCCACTCTTCCGCCTCTTTATGATGCATAGTGCCCATAGCACTCCTCCTCTCCACCTCTCAAGCCAAATCCTAACAGCAGATAGGTTCAATAATATATCCCATTTTGCCAAGCATTTGTGGTTTCCTTACTCCACAGTGCACAAAATTGTGCAAAAGTATTGAAAAACTGGTTTGGTCCAAAATGCACCAAAATTGGGACACCCTTGTAAATCATCAGCCCAGGGCCTCCACGAATTGGATCAAGACTATAAAGGGCATCAGAAGGCAACTCTTAGTGAAATTCCCACTTGCCTCACAACCCCTATTTCAGCTCATACTGTCCATAGAAGAGCTCACAAATTGGGATATTTCAACTGGGTGGCTGCAAAAAAGCCTTTTATCAACATAAACCAACAGAAAAAATGACTTAACTTTTCAAAAAAGTATTGCCACTGGACAGTTGACAACTGGAAGACTATCATCTTGTCTTATGAGTCTTCTTTTGGTCTATGCAAGGTTTCTTCTCAAGTTAAGGTTTGGAGGCAAAATAATGAAAAATTCTTGAAAACATGCCTTCAACCTACTTTCCAAAGCAGATGTTCTTCCATAATGATTTGGGGTGCCTTTGTTAATGGAACCAAAGTTCCTGTTGTGTTTCTACCACCAAAAACAACACTCTGCATCAAGTTTTACTCAAAATGTTTACGTCTCCAACATCATTCCTTGGCTCAAAAATGTGGATCCTGAACATGCACTGACTTTGATGGAGGACAATGCACCTGTGCACACTGCCAAGGTTGCTTGGGAGTATTGACAAAAAGTTGGATTGCAAAAAATCAGTGATTGGACTCCTCAATCACCTGATTTGAATCCAATCAAAAATTTGTGGGCTCAAGTCAAGCACAACATATCTCAAAATTATCAGCCCCAAACAGTTGCAGAACTTCACAAAGCCATTCTGCAAACTTGGGAAAACATCCCTCAAGATTTCTTAGAAAGTTTGATGGCTTTAATGCCTGAAAGAATGGAGGAAGTCATCAAAAAAGAAGGTGGATCCTGCTGTTGGTGAAAAATTTCAAAAAAAAATATAATTTTCAATTTTTTTTTTTTTGTGAAACCCACTCATGAAGAGGAGCTAAATAACTGGTAAAAGTGGTGGATTTTTCATCTCATTGGTTGGGGGATGTCAAAAATTTGCTTTTTTTAAAAAAATTATTAAAAATAGTATGTCTTAAAAAAATTGATTTATTGTTACCAAAACAAAATTAAGAAGCTGGAGATTCTGAATTTTAAGTTTGAGACATATCTGATTAATATTGAGAGATTAATTTGAATTTGATGACTAACACTTACATTTGTCCAGGCACTGTACAATGTTTTGAGTTATAAAGTGTTCTGCTGCGGAGTGCTGTGTATGAATGGGATGGTGCTGAAAAATCAGTGAAATGAGACATTATGGTAAAATCAGCACTTTGGGTTGAGAAAGTGCAGATTTGAGTGAAATAAGTGACTTATTTCATTTTGAAATCCACCAGTGTTGGGGCTAGTGTGTTTTTGAAATCCACACTTAAATAAGTGCAGATTTGCCAGAACTGACACCCCCTAATAAAATGTTGCAAAGGTCAGTGAGGGGTGTGTGCCAATGATTGATGAGTGGGTGGAGGTCAGTGTGTCACATGTGTCAGGGATGTTGCAGTTAACATGTGGTTGTGAAAAAAAAAAAAAAAAAAAAAATTGGTGAAAAAAGTGCTGATTTGAGGTCAAAACTGACCCTCATGTTTTGAAATAAGTGACTTTTTTTTTTTCACAAAATTTAAGTGCTGATTTGCTTTGAAATCTTTCCTTAAGTTAAGGGTTGATTTGCCAGAACTGACACCCCCTATTAAGAACATAAAGAATCATGTTTATTATCTATAGATTTAATGTGCTTACTTATATCAATGTCAGTAATACCAAAATCAGTGGAAGATGAAAGAGTCTTAGTTTTTGGGTATTTTGCTGGATAGTGCTTGAAATGTTCAGACATCTGTTTTGGAAAAATATCAATCCTTCCCTTTGTCTTATTTCTCAATTTTTTTTGGCCATTAGAAGATAGCCATTGACTTTTGATGTGGGGGGCCATCCTACATTAGTTGCATTCTCAGTACCAAAAACAAGAATCATAATTAGTTTTAGTTTTAAGCCAGTTGATCTGAGGAGGAATTGAGAAATCCAGGTGAGGCTTCAATTGGTCCCTAAGTAAGATTTTACATCCACACCAAATCCTCCAGGTGATGAATTCACAAAATCCTCTATAGTTTGCATGTGGTGTGAGATATAAATGTGACATTATGTTCCCCTCTCTTAATAGACCAAGAATTTTTAATCTTTTATCATTTCTTAGGCACCTTGCTATCAGTTTTAGTTTCAGGCATTTGCAGACCAAATCATGAGAAGTCAAAAATAGAAATCAACTCTACATAAATCAATGAAATTGAAAAGAATAGAAAACTCTAAAAGGGCAGTCATATCAAAGTGATCATTAAGGCATGAATCAAACTCAAAAATATGGTGGGTAGCGGGCTAAATGCATAAAGCTGACAATCACTTTTTGAGGTGGACTGTAAACATTTTTTTTGTCTTTTCTAAAATGGTTACTGAATATAAATATGATACACTACGCAATATAGGGGGTGGACTTGCTAGCAAGTCCTCAACCTGAACTCAGATGGAACTCAGACTGAACTCATACTGAACTCATGCTGAACTCTACTTGGACACCCACCTAAAACTGTTCTGCTGAGTGGTGTTCATCCCTGATTGTATGGTTCCTTTATCAATAGCTCAATGTGTGCTCAATCTGTGGTGAGTTTGGGTCCAAGGTTGCGGACTCGCTAGCAAGTCCGCCCCCCATATTGCGTGGTGATAATGCTCATAGTTGATTGCGATGGAAATGGATTTCCAGATATAGTTAGCTATCGGAACATGAAATTGAGCTACATTGCAATTTCAAGTTCAGGGTTGACTTCTAATTATCTTTATGAATTCATGAATTTTATTGAGCACAAGTGAAAAAGTATTTATGAGCACCTGACACAGACAGGCTCGTCCGAAGAGTAAAAGATAATGTCACTGGAAAGACGGAACCTGAGCTTTGATCACTTCCAAGACATGTTTACAAGTTTGAAATAGCTTCTTTCCAGCTTTTCCAATTGGAATCGCTTGGTGGCCTTCCGTCGTCTATGCAAACTTGGATACGGTCACCTTCGGGTCCAAAAAACCCTTGTTGAAACCAAAAGTCCATAGCATGACGATCAAATGGACCATAAACAGTTGCTTGTGTTTGTTGTGGTGAGATTTGAGAATTATTTGCAGAACTGTTTGATGTGAGAGGACTTGAGCTGTTAGCATCAAATCTATAATAAAATTTGTGAGCAAGATTAGAAGCCACCAAGGTGTTAGCTATTGGAACAGCTGGTGCCGGAGCTTGAGGTGATGCTTGAGTAGTCGCAGGACGAGGAATCGTGACTTTTTGGCGGCGTTCATTTGAAACTGTAGACCGTTTTGTCACTAAGTCTGTGGAATCAAAATTGATATTCACAAACTCACTGTTTGATGTGCCTTTTTCTTTATGGTGTTCAAGTGGCTGAGAAGCATTAAAAGACGGATCAGACCTTTCATCTTCCATCTTGTAAAAAGGTGGCACAAAATCTCTTGGTATGGCGCCAAGACTCTTTAATTCACCAACGATTGCTCCATGAGACATTTCATAGATATCCAATTCGCCATGAGTTCCCATAAGGGTAGATGCCAAATCAGTAAGTTCCTCAATTTTTTTATCCCATGTAGATTCACAATGAATTCTCTGATTGTTGGATGATGTAAGTTTCTTGGATTTTCTCTTTTCTTGCCCCAGTCGAGATAGTGCTTGAGCAACTGTTTCACTAGGTTTTAACAACTCTAGAACGGCCATGAAGCATTGCTCCTGTGTTCGAGAACTTGTTAATATGTCTTGCGCAGCCTGTTTTTTCCGTACTTCCTCTGATTTACATCATACCAACAAAAAGCAAGAACGCAAATGAGCACTAATTTTAAGAGACCTTTTGAGTAATTAATTATAACCCCTACCTTCATGTTTTTCTTTCGCTAACTTGGCTTGTTTCATCACCTTTTTCAGATTCACCCCCTCAAGCCAGGAATCATGTATGGCAAGAGGATCTGGGCCAGAAGCAATATATGTTCCATCAGAGCCCATGCGACCTTCCTTCATTTCCTCGGCCATGTTGAATTTACTCAACTTGAAGCCCATGCCTTTCTTGGATTTTCTACGTGCTCGAGGTGCATCGTCCGCGTTGGCAAATTCGTCACCGGACACAAATTCTTCCTCCGATGAAAGATCGGTGCTGTCCTCTTCAGCCATATCGCCCTCGGCATTTGTAGTCAAAGGCCTACTTTTTCCTTCACCTTCTTCAGAATCACCCTCAAATTCCTGTCCCTCAATATCACCCAAATCTAAAAACTCTTTATTTTGACTACCTTTTTTGATATCCATGCCTTTATCTATCCGTCCCAGTGACGCATCTCGTTCTTCATTTTTTGATTCATCCACTTCAAACATATCTTCATCATCATCATGTTCCGACTTGTCTTTTATAGGTTTTCTCCATTCAACAGCGTTCTCAGTAGAAGAATCAGAATCGTATCCATCAAGATTTACTGCAGCTTTTCTTTGTTTTGATCCAGATTTATGACCAAACTGAGCATCTAATTCTGTCTCTTCCTCTTCGGACCTTTGGCTATCATCGTAACTGTAGTCATTATCATTTTTGTCGCCGTCATTAATGACTCGGCTTCGATGAGTAGCCGATGGTGTTTTGAACTTGACACGCTTTGATCCACGCGAACGAACATTCTCCGGTGATTTTGCTTCTAAGTCATGAGCGTGCGTGCGAGAATAATGACCTAAATTAGAGACATCGAGATTCCGTTTTCTTGGAGTGGTAGACATGTGTATTTTGATATTGGTGTAGGGTTGTGACGAATGTGTTTATTGGATGAGTGTTCAGCAAAGCTTATGGGTGCTAACGGAGAATAAGGGAAGTCGTTATATGTATTTTTGGAGGGAAAAAAACGTCCATGTGGTGATTACATACCTTGTTGGAGGTGTGGAAAGATGCGGCCGATTTCTGGGATGAAAAGCAAACGGTTTGTCCGGGGGTTGAGAAATGCACCTGAGCGATGGATTTATGCATCCACTTCTCTTCATTGGGGCTCATTTTGGAGCTCATTCTTAACACGCTTAGAAATTTCCTTGTAAACAAACCCACTTCCATATCATCATCATCTTATATCAATTACTAAAATTCAAGAAGACATATAGAAAATCTGTGACTCTGTTCCCTCAGAAAGATTGGAGACTCTACTTTCATTATAACCTTTGAGGATGCAAACATGGCACAGGAGTAACCTCCAACAAAAAATTAATTGTTTTCTTTTTTTTTTCTTTTTCCACACTTCCTTCTTGTTTTCCATACCATTAAGGGGAATAAATAAGCTGGTGAGATTCTAAGTCTTTTCAACTCAGCTCACTGACCAAAATCCATGAAGGTGTCCACTATCCCAAAAATTAATATTGTTTTTGGCTATTTTTTCTTTTTCATCTTTTATAGTTAAAATATAAATGATATAAAGAGCCGGGAGTAAAATTTTCACGTTGACCGAGTGATAGATACGAGATTTATAATAGAAAAATATGGCATCTTGCTCATTTTCTTTACCGCTCTTAAACAACCGATTCCGTTAACTCTGAATTTTCAATACAATAAGTCCTACAACTATGAGATTATTATACTAATTAATTCTCTCACTTCCTCAAAGCATCAATACTCAGAACTCTGAATCCAATTTCTTTTTAAAATTTCATGCTTTTCATTCATTCATTTATTCATTCATCCATTCACTCACTCACTCGCAAACACACCTAGTCACAATTCATCTACTAAATACAGAACTTTTTTTTTACTTGTTTTGTGAAAGATCATCAAGGTAAGAGGAAAGAACTTGTGAACAGATATAATCAAATTGACCACTTTCCCTTCCTCCCCTTCCTCTCACATTTTGTCAATGCATTTAAAAAAACAAAACAAAACAAACAGACACGTTACCTTTCCATAAACAGTATGGATACTTTTAAATCAATTTGAAACTGATAAACTACGCGTTAGAATTGTAAGATGAACCATTTAGATAGATAAAATAATAGTTTGGCAGCAAAATAATGATGAGCACAGACATTGAAGAAGCTTGTTTCAAGAATCATAGTCTTTCTATGGAAAATGAAATGTTCTTCAGTGTGATGCCGGGTCGGTAATTTTGTTTGGACTTTCTTTTCTTATTCGAATGAATAAAAGATTGTCACACGACGTAATCAGATTTGAATCAAATCCTAACCTCCGCAGCAATATCATCCGAATGTTGCTGAGGAGAGATAGAAGCGGTTGTGAAGCCACTAAGAACTGCCTTTAACAACGATGCTGTTACACTTAAAGATATAAATGTTGGGTTTATATGCATAATAAAGTTAAAAAAAAAAAAAAAAAAAAAAAAAAAAAAACACGGGAAGAGAAAACAAAAAACCAATTGATTAGAGGTTGGTAAAGTCGTTTTCTAAAATTTATGAATTGTAGAGAAAAATTGAAAGTGACTAGAAAAAGCTTAATTGGGTAACGTACTCTTCGTCTACCCCGACTCCCCAAACAATACGTCCCTGACTATCTTTTAGCTCAAAGTAAGATGCCGCACGAGTGTCACGACCTTCTCCTATAGCTTTTTCTGAGTAGCTAACTACATCAAGACACACACCCCAATGTCGCTTCATTGCATCAAGAAATGCTGAAACTGGACCGTTTCCGGTACCAGAGATTTTGACCGCCTCTCCATTATCGAGAATTGTGGCAAAAATGGATTTAGTAGTTGATCCATCTCCTGCCGTGACTGAAGTTTTGCCTGTGTCTCCAAAGGAGTAGTCAACCAGTTGGAATCTGCCTTCAAATCCTTCACCTAAATGATAAGCTGTTCTGAATGTTTGAATAAGATCTTGCACAGTAATTTCTTGGCCAGTTCGATCGGTTAAGTCCTGAACTATCTGATAGAATGCAACTTGCATTTTTCGAGGCATATCCAAGCCTAAAGACTCTTGGATCAAATAAGCCACACCACCCTTTCCTGACTGAGAGTTGACTCGAATTACTGCTTCATAATCACATCCTATGTCATGAGGATCAAGGGATAGATATGGTATTTTCCATTCGCTATCTGGTCGAGCTTTCTGTAAAGCAAAACCTTTTTTGATGGCATCTTGATGACTCCCACTGAAAGCCGTAAAGACTAAATCGCCAGCGTAGGGATGCCGAGGATGAACAGGTAAATTGGTGCATTCCGTGACGGTTTGAATGATTGGGTGGATATTGCTAAAATCTAAATTGGGTGAGAGTCCATGTGAGTACATGTTCAAAGCCACTGTCATCAGGTCCACGTTTCCAGTTCTCTCTCCATTGCCCAGAACACAGCCTTCTACTCGATCACCTCCAGCCAACAAACCCAATTCTGTAGCAGCAACACCAGTCCCTCTATCATTATGGGTGTGGAGACTGATATGACAGTGCTCTCTATTGGGAATATTGCGGTGAAAGTATTCAATCTATCCGAATTGAAAAATGCCCAACAGTAGGTGCAAGAAGTGAAAGATAAAAAGGTGAAAAAAGGTTGTTAGAAATTAACTCATGTTTATTACTAAATTTCACGAGAAGAAAGATGTACCTGGTCTGCATATACATTAGGAGTAGCCACTTCTACAGTAGCAGGAAGGTTGAAAATGATGGGATTTTCTTTTTTCATGTCTTTACCTTCAAACCATGTTTTCATGACAGCGGTGCAGATTTCCACCGCAAACTCTGGTTCAGTTTGACTGAATGTTTCAGGAGAGTATTCAAACTGCCACCTTGTTCGGTCACCTCTCTGAATAGCTTGGTTTGATAGATCACGCACTAATGCCGTGTGTCTAACTGCCATATCGACTGTCTGCTGTTTGGATGCATGAAAAACCACTTCTCGAAAGAGGGGAGAGGTAGCGTTATACATATGGAAAATAACATTTTTGGCATTTCGGAGTGCCTCAAACGATCTGAGGATCAAATCCGTACGCGCAGGAGAAAGAATCTGTCGGTGGGGGAGGAAAAATAGTTGCACGTGTTGGGTCGGGTTCAACGCTGGAAACAATGACTAAAAATTCCATAAACACATACTTGGATTGCTACCTCATCCGGAACCTGCTCCCCAATCGCTAGTTGCCTAACAAAATCAAAATCTGTATCACTGGCTGCTGGAAAGCCAACTTCGATCTCTTTAAAGCCGCATTTTAGCAAAAGTTTAAAGAATCGTGCTTTTTGATCGACGGTCATTGGGTTGACAAGAGATTGGTTTCCGTCTCTCAAATCCACTGCACACCAGCGTGGAGGAGAGGTGATTGTTTTATGAGGCCATGTTCGTTCTGGTAGATTAACAATTGGAGGAGGTTGATACTTTGATCGAGGATTCTGCGAATTGAAATCAAGTGAATTCGAAAGATGAGACAGGTATGAATGGTTAAGAAAAGAGTTTCAGTGGATTGAGATAGTAACGTGAATTCAATAAGATGTTTTATTAGGAAAAAGAAATTGTGAATGGATAAATGATGAATGAGTAAATAAATGAAGGAAGTCGAAATAATATAAAGAATTTATTTACAGGCAACATGGCCAGGGATTTTGGTGAAAATGCAAATCTTGCCATGGGGCTTGGCTTGAATGGTGAGCGGATCATCTTGAACAAACAAAATTTTGGAAGTGGTGGCTAATAGAGAGAAGAATGCTCGTACGGAAAGTGAGTTGAAAGTCAATTTTAATGTCCTTTGAAATATAAAAAATTGGCTGTGGGGCGGCAGCGAAAGGATTAATGACAAAAAAAGAGCAAAATGAGATGGACAAATAGAAAATGCCACAAACAGAGTGTAAAATATGATCAAACTTCAATTGGGGCTGACTCAAAGTTTTTATAGTGTGGTAGTGTTATCATATCAAAATCAGTCAGTCTGGAATCTTTCCCGATCCTTAACTGTTGGTTCTTATATTTCATATCTTAAATCTCAAATCTGAAATCTGAAATTTCAATCCTCAATTAATTCTGCCATGAATTGTATCTGTATGAGCTGTGGTTAGTAAAAAAATTCAATGGTAGTGCCTGCTTAAGCCCGGGTGGTGGTGAAAATATTTGTAAATATAAGCTTGTCTATTAAGATGATTGGTTTGTGGCACAAAAAAGCTAGGTAGAGTCCGTATAGGTGCGTCAGTAAGACTTGGGCCCTGAGCGGTAGGAACAAACGAAATCCTGTTTTCTAACAATCTGTCCCAATGTGAAGGAAAATGAGATGCTAGACATCTAATTATGCTTCTTGCAATCTTACAGTTGACTGTAGGCGTTAGAGGTTTGGCGATTAGGCTATGTTATAAATTCTAGGATAAAGTGTTCCAATTTCAAATAAACCTGGATAAAAGCGAGATCGCTACACATGCAGTTTGGAAAACAGAAAAGAATACCAGATAATTTCTTACTTGAATGTGACTGATTGACTTCATGAGCAAAGAGTTCATCATACAATCAACGGTTTCTGTATTGTTTTAGAAACTATTTTTATTATTTTTTGCAAACTCAACCTATCTAGGGGAAAAAAAAGGGAAACTCTGTATGAACCAGATACAACAATAAGGAGTGACAATATTATAGGGAGGAACAGAGGGTAATGTCTGAAGGCAGTGCAAGGAGCGAATAGCAGTTATATTTGGATTTTATATGTTCTCCATTTAGCTAAAATGAGTTTATCATTGATATTCATTGTCAAGAACCCTTTAATCAAAAAATTCAGATATGAGTATTAAAACTTCAAAAAGGAGTTTTATCAGTATGATATAACACTACTTAAGTCAATTAATTGCTTACTTGTAGGTTTTATAGTGAATTTATAAGTGCCAAAAGTCAAGTATGCTTTTATGTGGTCGCTTGCTTTAACAGGTCTACAAAACGTGCTGGCAGCATGCCCAGCACATTTGTGAGCGTTTTTACTAACAATTTTTTTTTCAATAGGGGAAGATCATCACCTCCTCCTCCCCTGCCTGCACTGAAGCAACAGGAAATTATGGGTAAAGACAGATAAAAAAATAGTGAAAAAAAATCAGGGGAAAAATCAAGTGGTGTTGAAAAAAGGCAGGCTCCACTTGGACTGTAAAAATTTCAATGAAAACATTCCAGTCATCATATGCTTAGTTTTTTTCTCTTCACCTCTCACCATCTAATGAATCCCCGATAACTTACTCTCTTTTGATGTTGAAATTTTTTTGTGTTGTAACTCAATTTGTCTTACACTCCGTATTAAATGGAGGTAATTTTTGAAAATAGCCACTTGACGCAGCGTGTTATTAAATATGCAACCTTCGTAAGATTGATTGGTGAATTTTATTCACCACTCAACCATGAATTGCATTTTTGTAATCCTTCCTTCCTATGTGCAATCTTTACATCCTACTCTCACAATTTTCACTTTTGCAGTCAATCCTGGAAAGCTTACGGGTTGTCTTGCCTCTCATCTCCCGCCAAAAGCATAGGACAGCTGATCTAAACTCATGATTTCGGCGGGGGATGGGATGCAAAGCAAACGCAAGCTTTCCAGGATTAGCTGTAACTCAAAATCATTTGCTCTTGTAATCCTTCCAATCAACTCTCAATACCACCAATCTAATAAATTAACGCTTTGCAGTTCTTTATAGTAAAGACAACTAAATAAATAAGCGCCACTGAATTGCACGTAGTGTTTTCAGCCAATTTTTTGGCCAAAGAAAACTACAACGAATTTCGAAAATAATAGAAGTTTGCTTGAATACATATCAAAGTTATTGATGAGTGAGTGAGTGATTGTTACTACACCCACCAAGATGTTGAGCGGGAAGATGGTTATAATTTATCAGGGTTTTGTTAGGATATAAAGCTTCCAGACACGGCGGTATAAATGATACTCATGGGCAATCCCGCTGTTCAGCGGAATTGACCCGTGTTTTTTTCCCTTCAAGTTTTTTCTGCAAAACACCCGAAAAAATCCCTGAAACACGGGGCTTTTGAAACAGGGGTCAACACAGCAGAGGGAGATTTCAAGTAATCCTCCCCTGTTTACTTGCTGACAGGGATTCGAAATACTCATTTGAGTGGAAATTTGAGTGAAATTCTCACCTCGAAATACACTAGTGTTGAGGCTAGTAGATTTTGTATATCCGACAAGGAATTCTAAAACGTTTCAAAATTCCTTGTCGGACTTCATAGTTGGAACTTGTCAATTTTTATACCCCTATTAAGTGATGTTGATCAAATCTGAGGCTTTCCAAGATAGTGATCAGCTGAAGTGTTAGAGCATCTGCTACCGTTTCGTTCAATTTTTTTAGCTAAATCTATTTTACCGGAGTGCACGGACCACTTTGCTTATCTTAACAAAAATTCATAACACCCTACACTCCAAAGTTCATTCTGAGAATGAAGGTCTGATTTGTTCTCTATCATCACCTTTGGTAAACTCACATCAAATTAGAGGGTGTCAAAGTCCCAAATTAGTCATAAATTAAAATGTAAAACTTGCCACAAAACTACAAGTTCAAACTCGACTTTTATTATCAGAAAAAATGGGCTATTGGCGCAAGACATGCCAGATATAAAAAGTTAATTGTGGCTGGTTTCATCTAAAAAGTGACTTTTGTGTAGTGACAGATTTCTAAGTTTGACACCCCATATTATAGTTATCTACATATATAAACAGTCTTATAGTTTACAAGGATAATTCCTCTTCCAATTTATGGATAGATTAAAGATGTGAAAAGATTTTTACTATTCATAATTTTTTACTTCTCTCAATCTGTAAACATTTTATTAATTCATTTTATGAATTGATGAAAGGTTTTCTGCGCAATTTAATCACACATTTACGCATTTTTCACACCAAAGAACTACTATACTGTCACAGTCTATATCATTACAACAAGATCGTGTTTGTGCGTATGGGGCTTCTTTTTAGTCTAAAAATAAATACTAGAAATTCACAAACACCCCAAACCTTCAGCAGCAAAATAATTCTGCAAAATGCTTTGATTACTTCCTAGAAAATATCCAAGTCAGATCCTTGTTCGGAAAAATCGAAAAAAATTCAGTGCCCTTCCCTCGGAAAAATTGTTTCAGTGATGATTAAAATTCTGGTCAGTTTGGCATTTGAAAAGGCAAAAAGTTGAGAAAATGACTCACGTATCCAAGATGGAACTATCACGGACATGGAGCAGATAAGATTCGTCCCTGGAAGGTAGCTCTATAAACATTGGTTTCATCGTACTTAGTGGGGCAATCTTGCTTCTTTTTATAATTGCTTCTGTCCCGCACTCCAAAATTTCAAATTCTTTGCCTTTCAGACGAGCTGTATTAGTTATAATAATCTTTAATAATAGAGGATTTGATTCCTCAATAACTCTTGCTTCACATTCTAAGTCTTCGTGGCTGAGTGTTCCACCAAATTTGACTTTCTCCCATAGACTCCAGCGAGGTGGCGCTTGAATTAGATTGATGAATAGAGACAACAGTAGAAAACTGTGTAAAGATAAACAGTTCAAGCGGTGAAATTTGATCCTCAAAATCATAGTTTTTGTGAAACAGCCGCGTGTGTGATAATTATTAAAATTAAGAAATAATTACAAAGACTTTAATATGAGATGCAAGGCACAAACTTTCTTGTGAAGCCGTCATACTTATATCTTTGTTTTCCAAAGATTCAAATTGTTATAAGTATTTTTTAGATGCATAGTGTTACCGTCTTGTCGTTCCAGGATAACTGGTCGCGTTTAGACTATTTTCAAATTACTGGGTGCCAAAGAAAAAAATCTTCCAAAAATTTTGGTAGACGCACTTCCAAATATCCGATGACTCCCCGCCTCTCCTCACTAAAAACATAATTTTTTCTGGTTAACACTAGTAGATCTCAAAAATTTCATTCCCTCACCAGAAAAAAAAAGCTGGCACCTGCTAGCTGGTGCTTATCCCTGACTGAACTATGGTAGTTGAATTGGGGGGAGGCACCTGCTAGCAGGTGTCAACATTTTTTTCCTGGTACTTTCTACCCGCAATATCATGAAATTTCTTATAGTTGCTTTTCCATTACCCTATCATTTTAACGGTACTTTGCGTTTGGATAACATACTACTTTTTAATGACCTGGTGTTTAAGGAAACTTCAAGAAATAAATATAAAAATAAAACTGCCGACGTAGAACCCCCTTGCCGCGCTGAAATGGGAGTTATATAAAAAATTCTTATCAAAATATATAGCGTGAAGTAGAAATTCATATGGTGTATTGGACTTAAACATTATGTAAAAATTAATGTAAGATAATTTAATACATCTTAAATATTTAAAGGCAATTAAACATATATTCACCCATCCGATAGCCTCTAATAAGCCACCAATGTTATTCCCGGTTTTTTACTTTACCAGTGATGACTTAGTTCTGAGTGATTTTATGGCCAAGGTGCAAGCAATCCTGCGAAATGAAGAAAAAAATTAAATAAGTTATAATAGTTTGATAGAGTATGTTGATCAAACAGAGCGGTTTGTAAAAAAAGATGTAGTGAAAGACGGGGGAGAACAATTGGCTAATATAAATACTTTTTATCGCAGATGGAGTAGGAAATAGTAATACTAAAGCAGTATTATTGTCTAGGAAGAAGTAGCTAAGATCTCATGCTGGGATGACTAAAAGATTAAGAAAAAGACGAAGAAATGTACAGGTAAACTTGAGAAAATTGAGATAAAATAGCAAAATTTTGAATTTTTTTTGATAGGTTAAAAGTTAAGTTGCAGAATTTATTAGACAGCTTCAGTTTATTCTGTAGTGATGGATGAATTGTCTCTATCATTTTTCCACATTTCTCCTGTTTTCACATTAGAGTTTGGACAGAAAACAACTCAACCCCCAAAAATGAACTAAATGTGTCTAAAAATTCTGCAGCTCAACCTTTGACGTGTCAAAAAAAAAATCGAAATTTTGTATTTTTTTCTCAATATTTTTGGATCTAGCTGTATGTTGATAACAGTAAAAATATACGTAATAAAAAGTGGTTGATAGCAATCTTAGAGCCAGAGTTTAGTGGCTAAAGAGGTACTAAAGAATGCCACAAGGATCCTATCTGACAGTCTTTTTTATGTTACGTGGTTAGTCGGATACCATTTCACGGTTACCAACAAACAACTACATATAGCTGCCGGACACAAGAATTCCGCAAATAAATTAATTCCCTCAATAATAATTTTGATAAAATGCTTATCATGATATAAGTTTATGTTAACTAAGTATCCTGCGTAGATTAATGGTATAACAACAAAAAATATTTTTTTCTGAAAAACGTGATTTAGAAAATCTCAAACTAGTAGGGTTTAAAAAAAGATTGGATTTAAGAAAAAATACAACAAAAATCTCCTGATATCTGCAATTAATTTAATTGCTGATCCCTGAACATTGATACCCCCTAATGGTGAAAAAAAATACCCCAATTATTTTCCGCCATTTTTTTGATGATAAATG
Organism: Hemileia vastatrix; assembly: GCA_030280995.1. Classification (NCBI taxonomy): domain Eukaryota; kingdom Fungi; phylum Basidiomycota; class Pucciniomycetes; order Pucciniales; family Zaghouaniaceae; genus Hemileia; species Hemileia vastatrix. The sequence goes on from JASXTE010000005.1 coordinate 26,916,109, forward strand.
GGTTACTCGGTGTGGGACTTATCGAAGTTTCATATTAATTGGACATTTATTTCTTTTGTGGGATCCGCCATTATGACTGAAAATTGAGGTATTAGAACAAAATAAACAGGTTATTTTGATTTTCTTATCCACTAGCACATGAGCTAGAGGATAACAATCATCCGCCTTTACACATGTATTACAGGGAGATCCAAAGAGGTTTGAGAAAAAATCAAAAAAAAATTTAAATTTTTTTGACAGGTCAAAAAATTGAGCTGCAGATTACTTTTGACAGCTGCATCCAGTTTTTCAGGGCTGGGCAGATTTTTGCCCATTTCCTCCCATTTTCCCACCCAAATGAACCCCTCCATCCTGCTTCATCCATGTCCCAAATACTTGGAATTGGTAGACAACAGGTAAGTCTTCCCTATCATCTTCAATGTCTACTCTCATTTTTTCTGACTCAACATTGTCATTAAGTAGATATGTTTGATCTTCACAATGTATTGAATTTCCCGCTTTCACCTTTGAAACCAACTTTTGATGATGTACTGGCAGATATTTTTTTAATCACCTCAACAAAGTTGAGGGCAAGAATATTTTCCAAATTCTTCTGAAAATTTACCTCATTCTTCAGACATTGGAAACAATCAACTTGGTTCTCTCTCTCAAAATTCAACTTAACATCAAAAGTTTTTCCAACCAGATTTTGGAATTAATTTAGAGCCTAGAGCTCCCTCAGCTCTTACCTCAACTTCTGCGAATTCCAGCTTTGTTTCAACTCCACACTCCTTCAAGCCACTTTATTCATTGGTGAAGATTCACCTTCAATATATACTATGGGTTGAAGTTTTTACAAACCAAGCTCAAGGCAGCTCTCAAAAAAAAAAAAAGTTCTGACACTAATGCACACTGCAAGAATTGCTTCACCCAAGTCAAAATTTATTTTTGATTGGGAGCTCTCAAATTTTACTCTCATAGACTTCAAGGAAAAAGCTATTACAACTATTTTAAAAACTAAGAAAGAATGGTTGGCAAACTTGATTAGGAAACATTCAAATGATGGGGCATTTATTGGAATGTAACAATTCCACATGGTGGTGAATTTGCAGCTTTACAAAAAGCGGATTTGGAATCTCAAGAAACTTTTGAAAAATTTCTTGATACTGCAGATGGAATTCCTGAAGGTAGAAAGATTGTATGTTGCATAATGCAGACTGATCCCAAAGTTGAGGCAAATTTAAGTTTCTTGATTTCTCTCTTTACTTTTTGTTTTTATTGATCATTCGTTTTTTTCTATTAGACATCAACTATGCTAGATCAGATTGAAAATCAAGGAGTAGCACCTTAAGAACCATCAAGTAAGGCAATCTTGGTTGTCCAACATGCCCACTTGGTCAACACTATACTTTTGTCAAACAAACTTTCCCAGATCTTTGCCCCTCAAAAGAAGAAATTGTTTTTCTCAATCCCACCAATCCAACTCAGTATATCTTCCTAGACTATGATCTTGCTGATCAATGGGCCTGTGCAATTGTATTTTTTTCTTCTCTTATTTTCTTAATCAACATAATTTACTAATTTTTTGTTAAAGGAGGCAAATCCAACTGAAATGACATTAGTTGCCCTCCAAAAACCCCTCCTTTTGCTTACAAGGAAGGTCACAAAATGCAAGACACTTCTGATTCACAAAAAAATTCTCCAAATCTTTCAGAGAGCACAATGCCAAAACAAAATTGCTCTTCTTGATCTAGAAACACTAGATTCTATTCATCTTATAGCTCAGGGAACTCCTCAACATCAGGTTCAATTAAAATATTCAAAAAGCACAATAAATGATGACTGAGAAATAACTCTAGTAAGGTTCTGCAATGCTGCCAACACCACAGGGGTCCTGCACCAAGTTCTTTAGTCATTGTGTCTGATGATGATACAACATTATATGATTATTTAGATTTTACAAAAGTAAACTAAAAAATAGGGCAGTTTGTGATGGTTTGGAAAGTCTAGGAATGGAGACTTGTAAATTTTTTGAAAATTATCCTGTAGAGGAGTTGTTTGAAGCAGGGGCTCCCAGGGGTTCCGCCTGCATTTTGGTTTCATCAAAAAAAAAATTAGGCTTATTTATGTGACAAGAAAGAAAAATAACATGATTTTTCTTAGATTTTTGCATATGAACAGGTGATTTATTCTCATATTGACACATCTTGATATAAATGAAATTAAAGACTTTTTAATTCACATAAAACATGAGAGTAGAGCTCAGAGAAAATCATTTTGAGTGAACAAACAAAATAAACATTCATCACATGTAGCCACTATTTCTATACAACTTCTTAATCAAGCTGATTGTAAAAACACCTTGCACCATAGTTTCTATTATCTCTTGCTCCTCATACTTACCTGTCAAAACTACATATTGGCAATGAGTTCTTTTCAAAGAACTAAATGCTTTCTTGATAGGATTGAAGTCAGGAGAGTAAGCTGGCAAGATTATTAGTCTACACCCCCAAGATTCAACTATCTGATTCACTTGTCCATTGTGATGGATAGATGCATTATCCATCACAAGGATGCTACATGGCCCTGTAAAAGGGCTCATCAATGGAAGCTGGAGAGAAACAAGATCATCGAAAAAAGGTAAGACATAAAGAGAAAAAAAACAATGCACAAATACATTTTCTAGGAAAAATTCAAAGTGGAAGCAATGAGAGTTTTCTTCTTGAACAACTAAGCCAACTAGCCCAGAGGTAGGAATTCCTGGTAACACATTAAATTGGTGTGTACCTCTATTTTGTGGAATTTTTGGGGTGGAATTACCTATTTGGGCCCAACCAGTTGTATTTTCAACACATTTGGCTGCTACACCAAACTCATCTGGGTAAAGTGGAATGGAATAAATTAGAAAAATTAAAACAAATAGAAAAAAACATAGACAGTCACCTGTAAAAACCAGCTAATTAGGGTCTATGTGAGCTACAGTTGAAACATATATAGTTTGAGAAATTGCATTCTGCCTTGAATCAGCTTTTTTGTGACCTTCTTGCTCATACAAAGGTGTTTAGTGAGATCAACTTCAATTGTTGTTTTTAATATCATAATTTGGTGTTTATCCCACATAGAGTGCTGAAGCTTGGCGGTGTATGTAGTTGGGGTTTTTTTGAAAAGTTAATAGAGCAACTGACATTTCTCATCATCCAGAATCAAATAATTTCCTTTATTAAGACAGCAGTTGGGGTGAGTTTTGAGAATTTGATTTTAAAATGATTGGATAAAGCAATGAAACAGAATAGGGAAGATTTGAGCTGAGATAAAGATGACAGCAGGGAGACCACTTTACCCAGATAAATTGACAAAACAGGGAGTATACTCAACCTGTGAAATGAAGATGATGTGGGGAATTGTCTACCCAAATTAATGATTATTTCAAGGAAAAGTCTACTCTTCTTGAGCTCCAGGGAAGACTCTCCACCCAGTAAGAAAATTCAAGGAACAATCTACTCAACTTACAGTCCAGGGACAACACTCTTCCTGGTAATGAAATGTGAAAAAAAATCTTCTCCTTTTTTAAGAAGTTAATGAGGTAAAAGTGAAATGTATCTCAGGCTGATGATAATTGGGATTAAACAAAGATAGGTTTATATATTTAATGTTAGTAAATGACTAAAAAGATTGTGAAATATAAAAATAGTAATAATCTAAAGATGACCTTGTCTGATGATAATTGAGAGAAAAAAAAGATGGAGAAAAGAATTAATGTTGCCATCAATGTATACTATTAATTTATCATCAGTATAGGTTAGAAAGTAACATAGGTTTTAACAACATTTAAGATATAGTGATAATAGAAGTATGCACCAGGTCAAAAGTTAGACGACTTGCAGTCAAGTGGTTGTTTAGTACCTGTGGTCTAACCTGAGTCAAACCTGTGTTGGAACTTTGGTGAGACAATTTTTCATCATGACACATAGCTCATATATTTGTAGAAAGAAAGTGTAGATATTTTTCAACTGAAATAGAACTGAATTTGGAAATATATTTCTCTATGCACTGCCTTTGAAGAAAATTAAATGTTTCAGCTACATTAGTAAATACATTACCCAGTGCAGTGCATTACTTACACTTACTGGCACAAGGTTCTTATGATACAAGAGGTAATATTTTATCTCAAATATTGGATATAATTTTACTTCATACTAAATCTGAAATGCAGGAAAAATTGTGGTGACATATGGCCCCATGTTTCCCCACATGTGCTCAGCAAAGAGCTCAAATCCAAAATAAAATCATTTTTCTATGTTGGCACACAGAACTACATACAAAGTATACACCATATCCCAATTACATGAGGCAAAGAATTTCCTCATGTCATCAGAAAATGGTGCAACTGCATAAGGATGAGGCAACAATTTGCCTCATCTTATGCTTTGTGGAAAGTCATATGAGAAAGGGGTAGGGAAGTTGCCTACATGCATACATGAGGTGACATGTCGCCTCATGTATGCATGTTAGATACTAGCTTCCTTTTTGACTTCTGTATTGTTTTAACCTTGAGGATATATTGCATACATGAGGCGACATGTCGTCTCATGTATGCATGCAAGCCACTTGCTTTCTGTTTCACTTCTGTATGTTTTTGAGATCAAGGGTATATTGCATACATGAGGAGACATGTCGCCTCATGTATGCATGCAAGCAATTTGCTTGCTTTTTTACTTCTGCATGGTTTTAAACACAAGGATATATTGCATACATGAGGGGACAAGTCACCTCATGTATGCAATAACAAGAGCACTGATAAAAATAGTGCAATAGATTTTTTTTATCAGAACTCTTGTTATTGCATACATGAGGTGACATGTCACCTCATATATGCAATAAAATTCTTTGAACTTCTTCATTATGGTGAGAAATGCATTGGTGAATTCCTACCATACCAAAGAAAATCCACATCATGAAACTTGTTTACATGCATACATGAGGCGACATGTCGCCTCATGTATGCATGTAAACAAGTCACATTCTGGGGAACTCACTTGGTATGGTAGGCATGCACAAGTGCATTTCTTACCTATATAAGTTAAACTTCAAAAAAAAAATTGCATACATGAGGCGACATGTTGCCTCATGTATGCATGTAAAAAGGTTCCATGATGTGTATTTTCTTTGGTATGGTAGGTATGCACCAATGCATTGCTCACCTAAATGAAGGATTTCAAATAATGTTATTGCATACATGAGGAGACATGTTGCCTCATGTATGCAATAACAAGAGTGCTAATTAAAAAATGTATTGCACTATTTTTTATCAGCGATCTTGTTATTGCATAGATGAGGTGACATGTCCCCTCATGTATGCAATATATCCTTAAGTTCAAAAAAATACAGAAGTAAAACAAAAAGAATGTTGCTTGCATGCATACATGAGGCGACATGTCGCCTCATGTATGCAATATATCCTGAAGTTCAAAAACATACAGAGGTAAAAAAGCAAGCAAGATGCTTGCATGTATACATGAGGTGACATGTTGCCTAAAATTAAGGATATTATATGAGTTCATGTAAAAAATTTTCAATGAGTGAAATTAACCCACATTTACCTAACAAAAAAAGGGTATGAGACTTTTCAATGTGCTTTCATTGATGCTTGTTCTGGTAAAGTCTACAATGCTAGCCTACAGAAAGAAAATTATGAAAAGTTATTTCATGGGCCTGGATTAAATGGTTCAAGAGTAGTTATCATGGATGACTTATTTCCAGGAGAAAAAGGTAATTTAACGCTGAGACACAATTTTTGGAAGCCACTCAAGATCAAATAAAATAGAATGTTTTAACAATAAGCAGTGAAATAAACTTTCTCTAATTTTCTATTTGGTACAGAGACACTCAGAGTTTTGGTCTGTCTTTTAAGTAATTTGAGCACTGAAATTCATTCAAAGTTTACTTCTGATGTTACTTTAAGATACGTGAAAAACCACTTGACTGCAAGTCATCTAACTTTTGACATGGTGATGTGTTAGTCTGTTAATTAAGGGAATTCCAAATTTTTGTTTCTTAATTTTTTAATTCATCAGTTATTAAAGATAATAAATCAGCCCTAAGTAATGTACCATTGGACCTTTGTGTTGTATAAAGTTTCTCATTCAAACATATAATTGTATTGTATGAATAAGTTCATATAGCCATTCTTGTAATGTGTTTTCTTTGACTTGGGTCACATCTGAAATCATTTTCAGGTAGTATTTGGGATTCCATTACCTTTTCTTGTTTGATTATCTTTGATGATTTATTTACTTAATTATTTATGAAATTAAAATGAAAATTTGGTAATTCTTACCCCCTCCCTAAGTAAATTGCAGGGGGGGGGGGTATTTCTAATTTTTCAAAGAAGATGTGTAAAATTTTTGACTTGAAAGAAATTCGTTGATACCCAGCCCTTACTCCAATAAAATACAGGGGTGGGGTATTGCAAAATTTAGAAATCAGAGTTGTAAAATTCTTTCAAGTCAAGAATTTTTTAAATTAAAATACAAGTATTAAACAAATGATGGATAGAGTAATGAAATGGATGAAATTATGAAAAACTTTCATGTACAAATAATTATGAACAAATGAAATATGAGCAAAATAAATAAAATAGTCATCAAACATTTTCATTAAGTGTTCAATTTCCTCAACAGATTTTTTAGCTTTAACACATTCTATCAAGAAAACTTTCTTTTTTGAGCCATCTTCAAGTTGATACTTGAGTTTCATCTGATCCAATAGAAAATTTTACTTGAGAGCTTCCTCCTCTTTCTTTTTTATCTCAAACTTCTTCTCCTCCATGTCATGTGCCCTCTCATCCATCTGTAAAGAAAGCTTAAATTTCTTCTCCTCCAAGTCTTGTGTCCTATCATCACTGCTTAAATAGAGCTTGTATTGTTGCTTTTGAAAGTTTATAGTATCCCTTGAAACTTCAAATCTACCTAGAGTGAAAAGGAATATGAATAAAAGAAAGGAAAAGCTCACTAAATTATTAAGAGGTATGCTATCACTTATCAGCATCACGTTTCTTCAAAAAAATTATCAATGTAAGAAAAAGTGGTTTGAGAAAAACTATCTTTTTTTAGTTTTCTTTGGCTGTTGAAATTCTGAGCAGTTGATGGTCCTTGCTTTTTATTGGAGGTGACATTTTACTCTTCATCATAAATGCTAGCTTCAGACTTTCTTGCTTGAGGATCCTGGGTTTGTTCATTAGAATTTTTTAGAAATAAAAAAATAAAACAACTGTACAAGAAATAAAAGCTCACTTAAGTGAGATCAGGTTGGTTTATATCACCATTAGGATCTATTGAAAAGATATCTTGATTGATTGAATTCAAATGAGGGGATGCTTGAGTGGGGGAAGAGAAAGGAAAAAGATTTCTTTACAAATCATGTTTGGAGATATAATCTTCTCTATTAAACATTTTTGAAGGATTAAAATTGGCTTGCTCTCCAAATATGGAATCCATCTCTTTATAGTAGGGACATAAGCAATTAAGTTTATTGTCTATAGATTTGATGCCCTTACTTATATCAAGGTCAGAAATACTGAAACTAGTAGAAGATGAAAGAATCTTTGCCTTCTTGTATTTGGCTCAATAGTGCTTGAAGAATTCAGACATCTTTTGATGCAGAAGATCAATCCTTCCCTTTGTCTTACTTCATAATCCATTTTCCATTAGAAGATATTCATTGACTTTTTAATGCAGGGGGCTTTCCTACTTTAGTTACATTCACAGTGCCAAAAAAAGAATCATAATTAGATTTAGTTCTCAGCCAGTTGAGAAGAATAAGATGATCATCTTTTTTTGAGTTGAACAGTATTTTATTTCTCAGCTGAGCAAGGGAAAAGATGTGGGGAACAACTGGGGGAATGCTCCCTTTGAGAAGATATGTGAAAATGAGGCATGTTAAGAAATTTGAAGATAAAAAAGAGCAGAAATGAACAGATGAGATGGGTCAGGATGGAATGAGGATGGGAACATGCAGAAATATACAAGTAATACACAGAAAGTAGTGCAAGATGTGGTTATAAAAAATTGAGTAGAAAAATGTCACATAAAATGTCTAATAGCCCAATTATTAGCAAAAATAATTGTGGAAGATAATTGGGGTATAATGATTTTTATCTGCAATTAATTTAATTTTGGATCCCTTAACATTGATACCCCCTATTAATTACATTATTGAAATCACTACTATGTTCTAGTTACATCTTCTTCTCACTCAACTATGCTAAGTGCACCATAAAAACCCTTACCTATCTACCATACAAGCCAACACCAACTCACAGGGGGCTGCAACTTATCAGGATGAAACCCAGTTGTACATGCAGAACATTTCCCACCATCACCTCTGATTTCACATTTAAACCCACACAGAGAATGATTCAAAGATTCTTGTTCCACTTTAGGGTATGTCAGTTCTGGAAAATATGTGCTTAACTTAAGTGCAGATTTCAAAGCAAATCAGCAATTAAATTTTGCAAAAAAGTGACTTTTTTCAAAAATGGGTGTCAGTTATGACTTCAAATCAGCACTTTTTTCCCAATTTTTTTTCCACAACCACATGTTGGCCACATCACCCCTTCCTTGCCCACCCAGACCTCCATTCCCTCATCAATCCTTGGCACACACTCCTCACTGAGATTGGAAACATTTCATTGTGACATTTTAACCAGGCATGTTTTTTTCTTTTGTTTTTTATACTTTCAACCTCTTAACCTCTTTTCTTGTAACATAACAGTTTCATAACGCCTCCCAGAAAATCCAACCTTCAAAAGGCAACTCAAAAAAATGCTACATCACAAAGATCTTTTGGTAATACAAGCCCCTCACTGGAGAAATCAAATTCTGGACAGGTAAAAAAGGATGATTATCTCATAATCATCAACTTCCTCAAAATTAAATCAAATTATGATGCATGTTTTGGGTATGAGAATTCCACCCAAATTGGACCTCCACTTTTATCAAAGGCCAATGGCTTCTTTTTGATGGAATATGAAGTAAAAAAGAAAATAAAAGGGAGAATCAACATCAATCCTGAGCAAATAAAGGAGAGGTTCAAAATTTATCAATACAAATATAAAAAGGCTTCTTTTTCTTCCACTTCTACTGGCTTCAGTATTGATGATGATGATCTGGATATTGGAATTACAACTTTTTCAGAAAATTTCAATGTCATGTGTCCTTTCTATGAGGAAACGGATAATCTTTTTGGTTCCTGAGTTGATTTCAACCCTTGCTTTATACACAATACTACTAAGGATATACCCTCTGTTTTTCAACCATCCAATAATACTCCCAATACTCCTGTAATTCAACAACATCAATCCCCTCCAGCTTCTAACCATAGTTCATCTGAAGATGATCCCAACTATCAAGTAGAACAATTATTTCAGAGTAAATCTGAGTTCTCAGAGTCCTAAAATTTTAATGTGTGTTTACTTTCTCTTTTTTCTTTGATTCTTTTCTAAGTTTCTCTGTATTACTTTTCTAGTCTCCTTAATACTGACACCTGTGTGAAAATCCTCATCACCATCATAATTTTTCACCTCACCACCAATTTGCATTTCTAAATAGTGCTAAGTCAACAAAATTCAATATCTGTTTGAAAAATTTGGAAATACACTTCCCTGCATTTTATTGAAGCAAGGGGTGGGTATCACCAAAAATTTTCTAAGTCATCAATTTCACATGTCAGATTTGAAAATTTGGCAATACCCTCCCCTGCATTTTATTGAAGTAAGGGGTGAAAATCACCAAAATTTAATATAATTCTAAAAATTAATAAATAAATAAATAAATAAGATAAATCCAATTTACTAGTTTTAAAGTAATGACAATGCCTCAAGCCCAAATGCACACCAAGTCTAGAAACTAAGTTTGGGAATTTCCACAGGTATAGGCTAGATGAACTCTGTTGGCTGGTCGTCTAGAAGAAGGAGGGAAAGAAGAGGGAAAGAAGAGGGAAAGAAGAGGGAAAGAATAGGAAGATATAGGAGAGAAATAAAAAGGAGTAATAAAATATAGAAAGAAATAAAATAATTGATGAAAGAAGTGCAATGACAAATTTGTGAGAGTTGACACAACAAGGAGTACTGGCTTAATGGGGACTACTGATCAAGCAAGTATTTAATTTCTGCTTAAATAAAAATTATAATTACTAATAAACTTAAAGCAACCTATAGTAATTTATATAATATTTTTATTAGACTTATAATGCCAAAAAATAGTAATAAATAATTGAATTATTATAAGTATTGTAATGTAAGTGATTCTACCAAAGAGGAATTCCAAGGCACTTTTATAGGAAAGGATACCTCTGAGGCACCTCAAATGTATATACAAAAGTAATATTAATGTGAAACAAAAGATTAAAGGAAATTAATTAAAACATACAATTTGAGGGGAAAAATTGAAACAAACAATTAAACCTGTGAATAAGTAAATAACTTTCCCATCATAAAGTTCCAAAAAAAGTAATTAATATAATGAGTAACTAAATGAGTATGAGACCATGAGAACTTTCAGCCAGGCTATTCCAGGAGCCCAGTAAATGATGTGTTACCTTATAGAACCTGAAAGAGGGCGTATGAATTATATTTAATGTATATAAATTAATATTTTATTGCATAATAAAATTATATAAATATCTTATTACATATAAGTGTTATATTGATTTTATTGTTTATATAAATTTTATAAATTTAAATTAAACATAATATATTTTATATTCTAAAAATAATGGCACATTTCTATGTATTTAATAATTATAAATTAATAATTAATTAATTATAAACATATATTATAATTATAAGTGTAAAATTGACTTATAATGTAATTAAATTAATTAATTAAATTTATATATTAAATTAAAACTTTCAAATATTATTAAACATAAATATTGGGCGCTTTTTTGAATCATAATTGTTTCATCAAATTATTAAACAAGCTAAAACACTTTATTAAATAAATTATTAATGTTTTATTCTAAAAATTAGTGATTTTGCTAAAATAAATACTTGTTTTAAATTAAAAGAGTTATTACACTAATAAAAATAGTTTAAATAATTAATCACTCATGTTTTATACTAAATTAATTTATTACACTATTTTTATGTGTTAAAATAGTTCACTTTTATGTTTCACTTAAAATTGGTTTTTAAATAAAGGGTTATCAGACATGTTTTAAATTATATTAGTTGTTTTTATGTGTCTCAAGCTTATTTAATTACTCCATAATCTTATTGTAACTGTTTGGGATTAAATTGGTGGATTTTAGGCTCTTACTCATGTGTCTTAGTTAATTGTATCATCGGTTTCCCCTTACACTTACTCAAAATTAGTTACATATTATTTTTGTTTGTATATACATTAATGTGGCGCTTCAGAGGGCCCCTTGCCTATATAAAGGCCTTGGGTAACCCCCTGTAGCCTCACCACTTATTACTTACTTTATTTTTATTATTAATTTTATTATTAATTACAAATGTTATACTTATAATAGTTTTTATTATGGCACTTTCTTGCCTTTGAAATCTAGTATATATTATGCATATAAAGGTTGCTTTAAGATCATTTAATATTAGTATTTGTTACTTAAGCAGAGAGAATAAAAAACTTACCATGTATCATTCCATAAATACCTTGTTATAAGTTCTTGTAATTCCCCAGACCAGTTTTGTCAATTGATTGTTGTTACTGTCTTTTCTTCCTTTTCCTCTTTTCCTTATTTTTTTTATTCTTCTTCTTCTTTTTTTCTCCTTCTTCTAGAGAACAGGCCGACAAGAACTGTGAGAAAAAATATCCTAAACAAGTATTATAATAAGATGCAAAGTGTTTAACTAAAACAAATAAAATTATATTCACACCAAAATTTATGTAATCAATTAAATTCAGTTATAAAGAGAAATTAATTAATTTTTTAACTATTTTAAGTAATTAAATAATTAGTTTAATTGAAACAAATAATTAATTTAATTGTAACTAATTTAAAGTGAGAATTTGATGTTATTATATTAAATATGTGTTTTAAGTTATTTAGTAATTTTATTGACACAGTTAAGGGTCAAAAAAGCACCCAATATTTATGGATAATAATATATGATAAGTTATATTTAGTATATAAATTTTATTGATTAAATTGTAATTACATTATAATTTGAATTTATTATAAAACTTATAATATAATTTTATAAATAAATAATTTTTTAGAAATATTAAATACATAAAAATGCGCCATGATTTTATAGAATAAAATATTTTTTATGTAATAAAAAATTTACTTAATAATAAAAATAAAAATAATTATTATTTTACTTATTCATAAAAAATATATATTTTTTATTATTTGATAAAATATTTTATTGTAAATACATAAAATGCATAATGTTATTTCTTTAAATGATTCCAATAAATTATTATAACAATTTACTGAGCTCCTGAGATAGCCTGGCTGACACTCCCTCACTCTAAAAAAACAATAAAAAAATTCTAAGATTTTTTCTTTTTATACTTTTTAATAGAGTAGGAAGATTTGAAATTTCTTTTCCAGGTATCCATGCATCATGTCCAGATGATATGTTTTTATATCTCAATAAATATTCAATACCTCTTTCAGAAGTGATAATTCTATCATTGAGAATTTTATCAATTTCTGCAGTTTCTGTGACTTCTTGAGGGTTTTTCTTAGGTCTTCCCCTTCTTTTGGGAAATAAGTTACTGTTGGAAGTATAAGGTTTAAGTAAGGAAATGGGGAAAAAAGGATGTTTCCTATCATATGGAGAATACAATACAACTTCTACTGCATTATCTCCAGCCATTCTTTTAACAACCAATTGTCCCACAAAAGGATCTTTTAATTTTTTGTTTCCCTGTAGATTGAAATGGACAGTAGATATTGACACTTCATCACCATTGTTGAATGTGTATTCTTTATGGGATTTATCCCATCTTTTCTTTTCATATTCAAATGCCTTATCAATACAACTTTGAGCATGTTTTCTGCATAGCTGTTGCATTTGCATAAAAGATTTTACACCAGGGTGTAGTTCTAACTTAGGTAATTTATTATTGAGAATTTGAGCAGGAGTGTTTGGGACATAAACTAACCAAAGCTCAAAAGGCTTTTTCTCAGTGACAGAATGAACAGTGCTATTATATGCAAATTCAAGACCAGGCAATAGAGTGACCCAGTCATGAGTAAATCTGTCATTGTCTTTATATTCTAATCCAAAGGCACAATACCTTCTAATCATATCTTCCAGAGTTTGAATCATTCTTTCAGCTAGACCATCAGTCTGAGGATGGTGAGCTGTAGACAGCTTTATTTCACAGCCACAAATATCCATCATAGATGTCCAAAACTCAGATGTAAATTTTGGATCTCTATCAGAGATAATGGCTTTTGGAAATCCAACAATATTAAACATGTAAGTCCACTATAAGAAATCTAATTCCTTTGTGGGTGGGAATAAATTTGCACATTTTGGTGACTCAATTCACTATTACCCAACAAGAGTTATAACTGTCTTTACCTGCTACAGGAAGACCAGTGACAAAATCCATGTTAATTATTTGCCAAGGAGAATGAGGTGCTTCAATATGTTGTAACAATCCTGCTCTTTTACCTGTCAATTATTTAGATTTTTGAAAAGAATTACAAGATTCAACATATAATTTAGTGTCTTCAGACATATTAGCCCACCAAGCAGTGTTTTTAATTCTGATAATGGTTTTTTCAAGATCAAAATGTCCTGCTAATATGTCATCATGACATAGTTTTAAGATGGTTTTTTTCATGGAAGGAGGGATAACAATGACATTTGTCAGTTTTCTCCTGTAGTAAATATAACCATCTTCAATGGAAAACTTTCCTTTATTCAAAGCACTCTGGTACTTTGGAGGAAGATTTTTTATCAATGCTTGGATAGAAGCATTCTTTGTATCATTCAAGATAGTAACCAATTTATTCAAATCAGAATCTTGATCATATGAATCCAGAATTAATTGTAACAGTTCCTCTTCCATATCAACAATGTATATACCATGTATATGTACTGTATCATCTTCAGGTACATAGGCTGGATTTGATACATCATTTGGAAGAGGTAATCTGGAAAACATATCAACATTTGAATGAACATTACCAGACCTGTGAATAATAGTCATTCTACCTCTGTATTCTTCAACAGCTAGTTGCCATCTAAACATATGTCTATTTGGTGTTTTTAAGTTTAAGAGGGATTTCACAGCACTGCAATCAGTAACTAATTCAAACTTTTGATCATCTAAATAATAATGAAGCTTTTCTAAAGCCCATACAGCTGCTAAGCACTCTAATTGATTGGCAACATATTTCAATTCACTTTTTCTTAAGGTTCTTGAAATATAACAGATTACTACTTCTGAAAATTTTTCATTAATAATTTGTTTTTGATGAAGAGAAGCTCCCAGGCCAATAAAGCTTGCATCTGTATAAAGAACAAAAGGCTTATTAAAATCTGGAAGGGCAAGGATTGGAGCTTACATTAAAAATCTTTTTAATGTATCAAAAGCTCTTTGACTGTCCTCATTCCATATATAAGCTACATCTTTTCTTGTTAGTTTGGTAAGTGGTAAGGCTATGACTTAATAATTTTTTATGTATTGTCTATAGTAGCCACACATTCCCAAAAAACACTGTATTTTTTTACAGAAGTTGGTGATGAAACATTTTGGATAGCAGCAACTTTTCCTTGTTCTACACAGATCTGTAAGCCAGACACAACATGACCCAGGACTTTTAAGGATTAAAACCCAAATTTACCCTTTTTTAAGGATAAAGTCATGTTAATTTCATCTATTTTCTGGAAGGCTTTATTCAAGTGTTGTAAATGTTTATCAAAAGATTTAGAAAAAACTATGATGTCATCAATATAAACCATTAACTAAACTTCAATTATTTCTTGATGAAATGTCTTATCTATCACTCTTTGGAATACTGAAGGGGTATTTTTAGGGCCAAAAGGCATCCTAACATATTTGTAAGTTCCCATATGGGTTGTAATTAGCAAAAAATTTTGGGAAGACTTCTCAACAGGTATTTGATGATAACCTTTATTACCATACAGACAGCTTATGAATTTAGCACCTTGTAAGGTAGCATGTATAGAGCTAATTCTGGGTAATGGGTAAATATCATCCACAGTATAAGTATTTAATGCTCTATAATCTCCACAAAGTCTAGCTTTATCTTTTTCATAAGAGATCAAAACTGGAGAGATGACACAATATTTTGGTGTAACATCTACTTTTTCAATAATATTCATACTCAATAAGGTTGAGATATTATCTTCTATATCTTTTCTCTTTGTGGGAGAAGCAGGGTAAGATTTTTTCTTTAGGCTAGGAGGTATTTCATCCAAATTTCAGGATAGAGAAATTTTCATTTCATCTTTAACCAAGCCTAACACATGGGAACCATTAGCAAAAGCCATTGGGAAAGATTTAATTAAGTTCACTATTGAATCTTTTTGGTCATTAGTTAATTGATCACCAAATGAAGCTGTTTCAATTTCAGACAATAACACATTCATTTCCTCTGTTTGTCTACCTTTATATTGGATCAAAGAATGACAAGATTTTAATAAGGGTGCAGAATGTTTTTTAGAATAATAAATTTTAAATTTTCTTTTTCCATTCATGCCCAAGGTGAAACAATTGTTTTCAGGTTCCAATTGAATGCCAAACATGTTTAAAATGTCATTTCCCATGATAAACCAATTGCTTAAATTATCATTTTTCATATCAACAAATTCACAAATACCTCTGACAAAACCACCATTATATTTAAAAAAACACAGTGGTCTTGTATCTGCCAATGGGACATAAATCAGAACCATAACCATTCCATTTTTTCAGATGTTATAGGTAATAATTTGAGTTGATAATCTTTATCAACAGAAGCCAGTGCTTTCTCAGACACCACACTTCCTCCAGCGCCAGAGTCAAGAATAACCTCAACATTTTTACCTTTGATGAAACTGGTTCTCTCAATAGTGATATTAAAATAGAACTTTCAGTAATATCTCTAATTACTTTAGCATTTTCTACAGAAGATAAGTCAATATCATAATTTTCAAACCAATTATCTAAATATTTGATATCCTTTTCTAAAACTAGAACTTCTTGAGAAGAATCATGGTCATAAGAGATATTGCTATTACAGTCACTTGAGGAATCATCAAGATCAGCTTGAGTATTTTCAGATTCCTCATTTTGTTCAACAAGATGAATTTTCTTGTCACAAATATGCCCTTTTTTCCATGGTTTGTTACATTTAAAACAAGCTTTAGTTGCATATTTCTTTGGCGCAACTGAGGCAGAAGGTCTACCAGCTTTGTCTGGAAGCTTTGTGGAAGGCTTTTGCTGGTCATGATAAGATTTTAAAGGATGATTCCTTGATTCATATCTAGGATTTGGTAGAACTTAATTACAGATATTAATAAAGGAAGAACTTTCTCTTACATGCTCAGTCCTTTCCACAATCAAATCTCTCAGATAATTTGGCAATTTATAGAGAATTTTATCTCACCAAATATTGTAATCCATTTTAGGATCCATGGCTCTAAGAATTTTTGTAATTTTCATAAGGAAAACAATAGGTTTTCAGGAGAGGAGGACACATATTTAGCATTCTCATATAATCTCTTCTGGGAAAGCCTGAATTTGGAACCACCAAATTGATTTTCAATCAAGGTTTTCCACTCTTTCCAAGTATAATGTTGGTTGTCCAGTAAAATAGATTCATACCAAATTAAAGCTACATTGGAAAATAAAGAAATTAATTTCGAGACAATTTCTTCATCTGGAAATTTATAAGATTTTTTCAGATTATCAATTCTCTGAACAAAGTGTTGCCAGTCAGATGAAGAGTCACCATCAAAAGTAGGATACTGATTCAGTTTGGGCCAATTTTTCTGGCTACTGGGGTGGTCCATCTTTTTATTAAAATTATTTAACATTAATAATTCTTAAATTTTAGCCAGGTGTTTAGAAATTTCATTATTTACAGAAACAGCTGCTTCATGACCATTAAAGTATTTTTTGCTTGAATCAAAAGATTTTACAGACTAATTTTCAGTTTGTTTAATGGCTGAAATATGGGGTAGAAAAGAGCTTCTTTGTTCAGGCCCCTTTCCTTTATTTTTATGCAGTTTATGGGCAGCATTTTCATCTACATCATAATTATTGACAGTTAAGGCTGAGAATTTTTCCTGTAGGTTAGACACAGAATTTCTTATCCTTGGAATTTCAGACATCTGGTCATTTATTTTTGCAAGGGATAAAACATTTCTGTCCTCAAAAACTGTGTATTTGGTACTCAGAGCTTGGAAATCATTTTTCATCTTTTTCAACTCATTGTGTAGAGACTTAATTTCACTTTTTAATGATTAATTCTCTTCAATAAGGGGTTTTAACTCACTCAAAATTTTATGCAGATGAATATTTTTATCTAAGATAGCTCTATGATCACTTCTTATTTGTTTTTGTTGGCTAAGAGCAATATTCAAAGTTTCTTTGATTTTAAAATAAGCTGTATCTTGCACAGAAGAGCTCACTTTACAGTGTAAGTGCAAATTATTCAATCTATCACTCTCATGTACTAATACATCTCTCAATTTTTTTTCTTTTACAACATTAAAATCAAGTGTATCTTTCAATATATCCTCATACGTTTTCTCAAGCAAGGTATAGACTTCAGGGGAAACAGAATCATTTTTAATTGAAAGAGAACGATTAATTAAAGAAGTAGAAGTTAAATGTAAAGGTTCATCAAATGATAATTTACTAATTACATCATTAGGGCTACTCATTAAAGGAAGTTGTATCTTTATAGGTTTAACTGTTCTTTCACTATTATCCACAATATTACCTGTGGGAGAAGATTTTTTATTATACATACCAACATGTTTATCAAACATTTACTTACAATTTCAATGGAGGAAATTTCCCCTGTGCCTTCTTTCTTCTGCCTCCCTGATAAGGATGGGCCTGAGGAGGTTGATGGTAAGTTTGTGTCCTGGATGGGCCAGGGTGTTGAGCTGCTGGCTGCTGAAAATTCTGTTGGTAATGGTTCATTAGGTAGTCCCATTTCCACTGTTCCACTTGTAGAGTGTTTTGATTTTGAGTGAAAGAGCTGGGTGCCTGATGGGGCTGAGGTTGAGGCTGAGACTGAGACTGAGAGGCTGGGAAAGGAGGAGGTTGAACCTTCTTGTGATTTAAGAGCTCCTGCATCTGTTGCCAGAGTGTGTCTACTCTTGCCTTGTACTTCATGATTTCTGCTTTCAGTTCTTTTATGTGGCTGGACAGATTGTTTATTTGTTGCATCAGAGGGATCTTTTTTTATACCCTTTAGAGAATTTTCCTGATTGATCTGAGGCTTTACTTCTTCCAGAGTAGTTTGGTGAGGGGGTTTTGCCACTTCTCCTGACATCTCTATGTCCTGAAGAGTATGAAGGTTTTTTGTCAGCTGAAGAATTCTTGTAAGTTAATTTTGAAGAACCTACAGATTCATTATCAACATCCACATCAATTCCATCAACATGAAGATTATCCATGCTGTTTGCCAAACTACTGGACATGAAAACTGTGAGCAAAAAATCAAATGAATTTAATGGTTTAAATTAGTATTTTCAAAAAAAAAAAAATAATCAGATGATTTTTTTAAAAAAAATTTAAAAATTTAAATTTTATTCAAAAATCAATTAATTAACAATAATAATGTAATACATAAATATGTAATTACAAATTATTTTATTAAAAAACAAAAATAATTATTATGGGACCAACCAAAAACGTTTAATAATTCAACCAAAAACAATTAACAACAAAAAATATATTGGTAATATTGGGACTAAGCACTGAGTACTATTATGGTCAACCAATAATATCAAAAAATAATAATAAAATTAATTTAATAATTTATTAAAAATTAATTGTCTTCTAGGACTAAGAGTTTTAATCTATTATGGTCAACTAGGAAAAAAAAATTAAAAAATAATGAACACTTACACTCAGTGAATCAGCAATTAAGCCATAAACACTGTTATTGCAGTAAAAATATAATAATATGAGTGAGAGGTGCAAAGGTTAACTTACTATAGTGATCATAAAATCACTTCAAAATACTATATGATTTAATTTAATATAAACCTAAATGATCGAACACAAGTTTGAAACACAGTTGCGGAAAAAGTTTACTTTTTGGTTGGGTGGTCCGTGCACTATGTCGTTTGTCGCAAGTATCGTAGTCGTTGTTGTCGTTTGGAAAGGCTTCCAATTATTGGCCAGTCATCTAGAAGAAAGGGAAAAAAGGAGAGGAAATGGAGAGGAGGGAAAAGGTAATGTAAAAGGGAATTTAAAAAAAATTATAAAATAGTATAATTATTTTAAAGGAGAGGCAACAAGTAGATTTTAGGGACTTTATACAACAGTGAGGTTTAATAAATTCTAATATAAGTATTTAATAAGTAGTTGTTTTCAATGTGCGGCAGACACTTGTTATTATTGATAAACTTAAGGCAACCTTTAAATTTATTAAGATTTATATTAGAACTATAAGACTAATAATAATAATAATAATAATTTGTATACTATTTAAATATGTAATAAAATGTGAGTGTAATAAGTGATACAGCTACAGGGGATAATCCAAAGCCTTTTATAGGCAAAGGACCCTCTGAAGTGTCACCATATAGTAATTACAAAAAGGAATAACATGAAACTAGACATTAAAAAGAATAGAACTAAAACATGGAGACTGAGAGAAAAACATGAGACATTCAACTAAACCTGTGAGTAAGTAACTAATTTTCCCACCATAATTTTCCAAAACACTTAATTAAAATAATTAGTAACCAAGTAAGTTTGAAACATAAGAGCAGTGAGTAAAATAATCCAAAACAGACATTATAGTGACATGTAAAGGGTTTAAGTAAAACAAATAGAATTATTTTCATGCCAAAAATTCATGTAATCAATTCAATCCAGTTTAAAGCAATTTTAATTAATTGTTTTAACTATGTAATTAATTCAATAATTAGTTTAAATGAAACATATAATTAATTTAATGATATTTGTAATTTTAAAGTGGGGATTTTAATACTATGTTATTAAATAAGTGTTATAATTTATTTAATAATTTTTCTGACACAATTAAGGGTCAAAAAAGCGCCCAATATTATTGTTTAATAATATATGAAAAGTTTCATTTAATATATAAATTTAATTAATTAATTTAATTACATTATAAGTCAATTTTACACATATAATTATAATATATGTTTGTAATTAATTAATTATTAATTTATAATTATTAAATACATAAAAATGCGCCATTACTTTTAGAATATAAAATATAGTATGCTTAATTTAAATGTGTAAATAATTTATATAACAATAAAATTAATATAACACTTATATTTAATAAGATACTTATATAATTTTATTATGCAATAAAATATTAATTTATATACATCAAATGCAATTCTTATGCCCTCTTTCAGGTCCAATAAATTAACATATCATTTACTGGGCTCCTGGTATACCCTGGCTGACAGAGGGTTTCAAGGCTCTTTTATAGGCAAGAAGACCTTCTCAAGCGTCTAAATTGTAGTTACATGAATTATGGTAATATAAAAAGAACAGGTACTTTAATTTAATTGAAACATACAAAACAAGAAGAAAAATTAACCCAGTAAAGTGAACCTGTGAATAAGAAATAACTACTCCCACCATACAGTCCCAAACCTATGTGAATATGAAAACTAAGAACCATGGGAAAGGAAATCTAAAACAGGTAATACAAATAGCTGAAAAAGTTTAATTAAACAAAAAGAATTATTTTCACACCTTTTAATTCAGTATAAAGAAAATAAAATTAATCTTATTAACCATTTCAGGTAATTTAATTGAAACAACTAATTAAATTAATAAAATAACCTATTTAGAATGAGAAATACAATTTATCATATTAAATAAGTATTTTACTTAATTTAGTAATTTTAATGACACAATTAAGGGTCAAGGAAGCACCCAATATTTGTGGATAATGTTGAATGATAAGTTGTATTTTTGTCAAGGTACACTTTTGGTCTAGAAGATTTGGTATGAAGTTTTACAAGGATTTTAAGGGTTAAAATGGATTCTCAACAATTTGGTACGTATTTCTTAATCTAAGTGATTTAATTACTCAAATAAAAGAGGTAGATTTAAAATATTAATATAATTTATAGATCAGAGTTACGTTATTGTAAATACTAATGTTATAGAATATAAGAATAAGTTTGATGTTTGTAATTGTAATAAAATAATGTAGTAAAGGAATGAATAAAAAACAACCAAAAGAGAGGCCTTATATAGGCAAAGGAGGGACAAAGCACGGCAATCAAACTCTGAAAACAGTAGTATGAGAGAGAGAGAAAAAGAATATTCCAGAAGGAGTATTTTCAAATAATAAAGTTGTTCTAAAAAGAAGGCGTCAAAAAGATGTATTTACAGAGTATGTCAGAAATACATCAATTTGTTTAATATTTACTGTAGAAGTCAATTCTAAATAAGAAATTTGAATTTTTGTATATATTTAATATTATTTGAATATTAAAATCTTATTTTAATTTAAAATCTATTTTTTTTTTAATATAAATCTTTATTTCTTCGAACCTGTCAAATGAGCATGGTGTTAGAGAAAAAATATAAGGGAAAATTTTATATTTAATTTTAATTATTCATTTAATTTTATCATTCTGTAATTAGTTAATTTATTATAAGTAATTTTAATGTAACTAATTTATAATTAAATAATTAAAATGATAAGGTGCGGCTTCATCCAGTAAATAATTAATTATTTCACTGGGTAAGTCTAGTAGCCTGGCTGACAATTTTAGTTTATATAAATTTTATTATTCAATTTGTAATTACATTATAAGTTGTATTTTATACTTATAATATAACCTTAAATAATTAATTAATTTATTTAGAATACATATAAAATGTACCATGATATTATAGAATATAATATTTTATATGTAATAAAAAGTTTCTTAATATAAAACTATTTTACTTATAAAATATAATTTTATTCAATAAGATTTTTTATTGTAACTACATAAAATGTATTACATTATTCCCTTCAATTATTCCAGTAATTTAGCATATAATTTACTGGGCTCCTGAGATAGCCTGGCTGACAGAGGCAGCCAAAGAGGGGGAGAATGATCAAAGGGGGAAAAAAAGAAAGAAAGCAAAAGAGAAGAAAAAAAAATATAGTTTAACTTTGAAAACCAAAAAAAAAAAATAAAATAAAATAAATAAAAAAATCAAAAAATCAAAAAATCAAAAAAATAAAAAAAATAAAAAAATAAAAAAATAAAAAAATAAAAAAATCAAAAAATCAAAAAAATAAAATAAAAAATAAAAAAATCAAAAAATCAAAAAATGAAAAAATCAAAAAATGAAAAAATGAAAAAATGAAAAAATGAAAAAATGAAAAAATGAAAAAATGAAAAAATGAAAAAATGAAAAAATGAAAAAATGAAAAAATGAAAAAATGAAAAAATGAAAAAATGAAAAAATGAAAAAATGAAAAAATCAAAAAATCAAAAAATCAAAAAATCAAAAAATGAAAAAATGAAAAAATCAAAAAATGAAAAAATGAAAAAATGAAAAAATGAAAAAATGAAAAAATGAAAAAATGAAAAAATCAAAAAATGAAAAAATGAAAAAATGAAAAAATCAAAAAATGAAAAAATCAAAAAATGAAAAAATGAAAAAATGAAAAAATGAAAAAATGAAAAAATGAAAAAATGAAAAAATGAAAAAATGAAAAAATGAAAAAATGAAAAAATGAAAAAATGAAAAAATGAAAAAATGAAAAAATGAAAAAATGAAAAAATGAAAAAATGAAAAAATGAAAAAATAAAAAAATAAAAAAATCAAAAAATCAAAAAAATCAAAAAATCAAAAAAATAAAAATCAAAAAATCAAAAAATCAAAAAATCAAAAAATCAAAAAATCAAAAAATCAAAAAATCAAAAAATCAAAAAATCAAAAAATCAAAAAATCAAAAAATCAAAAAATCAAAAAATCAAAAAATCAAAAAATCAAAAAATCAAAAAATCAAAAAATCAAAAAATCAAAAAATCAAAAAATCAAAAAATCAAAAAATCAAAAAATCAAAAAATCAAAAAATCAAAAAATCAAAAAATTAAAAAATGAAAAAATCAAAAAATCAAAAAATGAAAAAATGAAAAAATCAAAAAATGAAAAAATCAAAAAAGAAAAAAATCAAAAAATCAAAAAATCAAAAAATTAAAAAATTAAAAAATTAAAAAATTAAAAAATAAAAAAAATAAAAAAATAAAAAAATAAAAAAAATAAAAAAATAAAAAAATCAAAAAATCAAAAAAATAAAATAAAAAATAAAAAATAAAAAATAAAAAATAAAAAATAAAAAATTATAATAATATAAAAATATAAAAATATAAAAATATAAAAATATAAAAATATAAAAATATAAAAATCAAAAAATCAAAAAATCAAAAAATCAAAAAATGAAAAAATGAAAAAATGAAAAAATGAAAAAATGAAAAAATATAAAAATATAAAAATCAAAAAATCAAAAAATCAAAAAATTAAAAAATCAAAAAATCAAAAAATTAAAAAATTAAAAAATTAAAAAATTAAAAAATGAAAAAATCAAAAAATCAAAAAATGAAAAAATGAAAAAATCAAAAAATGAAAAAATCAAAAAAGAAAAAATGAAAAAATGAAAAAATGAAAAAATGAAAAAATGAAAAAATGAAAAAATGAAAAAATGAAAAAATGAAAAAATGAAAAAATGAAA